>JAACNH010001221.1:33783-76247 GCA_019447015.1 Hymenochirus boettgeri
TATTATACATTATCATTAATAGGGGACAGTATGTCCACGTACAGTATTATACATTATTATTAATAGGGGACAGTATGTCCACGTACAGTATTATACATTATCATTAATAGGGGACAGTATGTCCACGTATAGTATTTTACATTATTATTAATAGGGGACAGTATGTCCACGTATAGTATTTTACATTATTATTAATAGGGGACAGTATGTCCACATATAGTATTTTACATTATTATTAGTAGGGGTCAGTATGTCCATGTACAGTATTATACATTATTATTATTAATAGGGGACAGTATGTCCACGTACTGTATTATACATTATCATTAATAGGGGACAGTATGTCCACGTACAGTATTATACATTATTATTAATAGGGGACAGTATGGCCACGTACAGTATTATACATTATTAGTAATAGGGGACAGTATGTCCACGTACAGTATTATACATTATTAGTAATAGGGGACAGTATGTCCACGTACAGTATTATACATTATCATTAATAGGGGACAGTATGTCCACGTACAGTATTATACATTATTATTAATAGGGGACAGTATGTCCACGTACAGTATTATACATTATCATTAATAGGGGACAGTATGTCCACGTACAGTATTATACATTATTAGTAATAGGGGACAGTATGTCCACTGGAACATTTTTGGTTTTAAATGACATTTAGAAGAGCCATAAACAACCTGTATCCCCACCACAGCTAGAATCTCTAAATGGATTTTCCTCCTCCCAGGCTGTCCCAATACCAACGTCACACGACACAGCTGTCCCCTTCCCCCATCCTTTTTTTGTTTTTGCTACGTTTATGGAACCCATGGCAGCCACGTCCCGCAACCAAAATAAAATATATGTATCGATAGCACACCAGTCACATATAAAATTAGCCTCGTTTGACGACGACACCCTCTTCACCCTATTAAGCCACAAACCTCATCAAAACATCTCTGCTCCGAACTCCAGACCTTCATGCCATATCAGGCTTCAGAATCAATTATCCAAAGTCTGTGATTTCCCCTATCCACATCTCACACTCCCAGCCAATTACACAAATTACCCAGACACATCTCACTTACCTGGGGCATTCCACTGACCGCTGACCCAGATAAGCATACGCCAGGCCAATGTCCCCCCCCGATCACGGAGGACCGGCATCCGCTCCGTGATTGGCTGCGCTCAGCCAATCACCAGACGCCTACTGCCGGTCCTCTCCCTCTGCTTGCAATTCTCTCTGCAAGCAGAGGCCTGGCAGTGCAAGCGAGGAACGAGGGGAGGTAATAAGAGTTTGGGGAGCTTTTTGGAAAAGCTATCATGCGGTTGGGGCTAAACCAACATGGTGAGCAGCATATCAACAAATCATTTTTTACGGGTGGACATGCCCTTTAAAGGCACTCGCTGGTGGGACTGCAGTCACGATGTGCGAAAAACTGTGGAAGAATGTGAGCTACCAACATGGTCCGCCTTTCTGACAAAATATATCACAATTATCCCTCCCAGGAAACAAATTTGTTCACATTGTGTGTGCAGCACTAGGACCCTTAAAAGCCGCCTCATGGAAGCAACACACCCCTTCTAGACAACAACTGTGTCAAAAATATGGTGGCTGTGTGAAAACGAGCTGGTAGTTAGGCAGGGCCAGGGGTACACGACGAATTCTACGATATGGTCTAGATCCATTGTATAATCCCAATGGGCTCCCCGGGGGGGCCGGATTAACTGCCCGTGAAAATCTTTTTATCGTTAGGGATACCCCCTAACCGCAATTTTTTTAAGAATAAGACGACGGGTGTAAGTGCAATATTGTTTTCCTTTTCTTTCTCTTCTTTTAATTTCTTTTATTGTTAACTATATATGACGTTAGGTATAAGGTTTAGGGGTAAAGTTCAGTTCTTTAAACCCTATTTCTAATTATCTTTTCCATGTATATAATCTTTGGTCCTACAAAAAAAAAAAAGTAACAAAAAAAAAAAAAGGAGAGAGGTCACTGTCTGATAGTAAATTGAGAAATATAACCTGTTATACTATCCTATACTACCAATTTTAATATGTACAAATTTATAAACCTAATGAACTCTCTTCAATAAAAATATTTGGAAGAAAAATATTTAATATAAACTGTATTGTGGAAATAGTACCCGAGCGATACCCCCCCATGTACAAATCTGTTTACATTATAGTACTAAAATACTAATATAAAATGGAATTGTGAAAAAATAGTACTGATACCCCAAGTAAACAAATCTTGTTTATGTTATAGTAACTACTATAAGACTAATAATTACACTGTATTGTGATAAGTCCGGATCCACCCCCAGGTACAAATCTGTTTACATTATAGTACTACTCCTCTAATATAAACTGTATTGTGAAATACTGATACCCCCCAGGTACAAAACACAAATCTATTTGACACTTTATAGTACTAATACTAATAATATAAACTGTATTGTGAATGTACCAATACACCCCAAGTACAATCTTGTTTATGTTATTAGCTATACTAATAATATAACTGTATGTGACTATTACCGATACCCCCCCCAGTACAAATCTGTTTACATTATAGTACTAATAATAAAATATAAACTGTATGTGAATAGTACCACTACCCCCAGTACAAATCTGTTTTATGTTATAGTATAATTACTAATATATACACTGTATTGGTGAAATAGTAACCCTACCCGCCGGGATCCATAACCCCACCATAACCCCCGGGTACAAATCTATTACTTTATAGTACAATACTATAATATAAACTGGTATTGTGAATAGTGACCAATACCCTAATACAAATCTTTTATGTTATATACTGATACTAATAATATAAAACTGTTATGTGAATAGTAACCGTAAGTACCGACCCATCTATTTACTTTTATAGTACTAAATACTATAATATAAAGCTTTATTGTGAATAGTACCATGCCCTAAGTACAATCTGTTTTATGTTATAGTACTAATACTAATATATCAACTGTATGGAATAGTACCCATACCCCAAGTCAAATCTATTTACTTTTCGTACTAATACTTATAATATAAAGCTGTATTGTGATAGTACCACTACCCCACCGGGTACAAAGCTATTTCCTTTATAGTACTAAAAACTAGATAATACTAATAATATAAACTGTATTTGTGAATAGTACCAAACCCCGGGTACAAATCTATTGACTTTATAGTACTAATAATACTACTAATTAAAACGGTATTGTGAATAGTAACCGATACCCCGGGTACAATCTTTTTCCTTTATAGTACTAATACGAATATATAAACTGTATTTTAAATAGTACCGATACCCTGTACAAATCTTTTACGTTAAGTAACTAATACTTAATTATAACCTGTAATTGTGAATAAGTACCAATACCTAAAGTTACCAATCTGTTGATGTTTAGTACGAATACTAATAACGTATAAACTGTATTGTGAATAGTACTGATACCCCCGGTACAAATCTGTTTACTTTATGTAATAAACTATAATACAAACTGTATTTGTAATGTACCGATACCTAACCCCCTGTAGCAAATCTGTTTACTTTATAGTACTATACTAATATATAAAACTGTATTGTGAAAAGTAACCATACACCCCCAGGTGACAAATCTGTTTATGTTAATAGTACTACTACTATAATATCAACTGTATGTGGAATAGGCACCGATACCTATAAACCCCTGGGTACAATGCTATTTACTTTATAGTACTAATACTAATAAGATACACTGTATTGTGAATAGTACCAATACCCCCATGTACAAATCTGTTTATCTTTATAGTACCTAAACTAATAATATAAACTGTATTGTGAATAGTAAACCGAACCCCCCGGGTACAATCGTTTATTTATAGTACTAATCTATATATAAACTGTCTTGTGATATACTGATACCCCAGAGTACAAAATCTGTTATTGTTAGAGTACTAATACTAATAATATAAACTGTATTGTGAATAGTACCAATACCCCTAAGTACAACATCTGTTTACGTTATAGTACTATACTATATATACTAATAATATAAACTGTATTGTAATATGCCCAAGACCCCGTACAATCTATCTACATTAGAGTACTATACTCTAACTATCGCTGTAACTGTGAATAGCAATGATAACCGTTTCACATCTTTTTACTTTATAGTAACATAACAATACATAGAATTAAGGTTGAATTAACGACATCGTCCATCAAGTCCAACCCATTCACTTTTTTTTTTTTTTTTTTTTTTTATTTTATTTTTTTTAAAACCCTACCTTAACATTGTGATCCAGCGAAAGGCAACAAACCCAGCTAAAAAAGGGGGGAAAAATTCCTTCCTGCCTCCAACGGCAATCGGAAAGTATCCCTTATCAACCATATCTATATGCATTAATACCAGTAATTTCCAATATTTTTTTAGTTTTAGAACTTAGCCAGCCTTTTTTAAAGTTATTTCAATGACCTTGCCCATTACCACCGTCTGCTGAGACGTGTCCACATTTTTCCACCGTTCTCACTGTAAAGTAACCCTCTCCTACCGTGAAGATAAACTTCTTTTCTTCCAACCTTAAAGCTGTCCACGAGTCCTCTGATTATGACCTAATAGTGAACAATGACACCAGAGAGTGCACTGTATGGGCATTACCATATTTGTATACGGTTATCATTTCCCCACCCCGCCGCATTCTCCATGTAAAAACAGCCCTAACGTGTTAATCTGGCCCTGCATTTCAAGCAGCCCTCCATTCCCCTTATTAATTTAGGTTGCCCTTCTCTTGAAACTGCCCTCAATTTTTCAAGATGTCCCTTTTGTATATGGGATCCAAAACTGCAATCACCGCATATCCAAATGTGCCTTACCAATTGGCCTTGTAAAAGATGAGTTAATAATTCTTGTTCTCTCTTGATTCCCATTCCCCTCTTTATACAGACAATATCTTGCTAGCTCTAGCTGTTTTCTACCTGGCCTGTTTTGCTATACTAAGTCTGTTATCTACCAGAACCCCCAAATCTTTTTCCCATCAGATGCACTTAACAACATGTTATTATGGTTAGGTGGCACAGGGATTATAAATCCCCAAATTCATCACCTTTACATTTATCAAATTGAATCTCCTTCCTCTGCCATTCTGCTGGCCCATTTGATAATCTATCTCGTCTGCTTGCACACTTGCACATCATTTGAAGTGTCCAAAGCTCTGCATAATTTAGTGTCATCAGCAACACAGATACCTTGCTCTCAATTGCTCCCCCCTTCTAAGAAGTCATTTATATAAACAGATTACAGAAGCCGGCCGCCTACAGAACCCTGATGAACTCCGCTTAGAACTTAGCCCACAGTATGTAGCTCCATTAACCCACCACCTCTGTTGGCGGTCCAATAACAGTTTCTCTATCCATGAACAATGGTTTTCTTCAAGGCCAACAGGTCCTCAGTTTATACATTAGTCCTCCTAATTGGCCAGTATCAAAGGCTTTTGCAAAATCCAAATATACCACATCCACAGCTTTGTTGCCTGAATGCTAACTCTTACTCCTTCTTCATAAAAAATCATTAAATTTGTCTGGCATATCTATTTCTCATAAATCCATGCTGACTACGACTAATAAGATAATCTCCTGGAGACAAGTCAGGATATGATCCCTTAACAAATTTTCCCATGCGGGGGACCTTCCCTACCACTGATGTTAGGCTTACAGGTCTATAGTTACCAGGCTGTGAACTGACTCACCTGTTTTGAATATTGGTATTACATTGGCTTTTTTCCAACCAGCGGCACATCCCCAGACAAAAGCGAATCTGAACAGAATGAGACACAGTGGTCTTGCTTATAACTGAACAATCTTCTTTTAAATCCTAGGATGCAAATCCATCTGGGCCGGCGTTTATTGATATTAATCTTTGTCTAATTGATTCCGTACCATAATATCCTCGTTTATCCAAGTGAAAACTCTTCATTTCCTCCCTGCCACATTGTTACAATCCCTACTGACAGGATTCTCAACAGTAAAAACCCGATGTAAAAACGGTTTAGCAGATAGCCTTTTTCGCATCCTCTACAACACCTCCCTCCATTATTTAATGGTCCACATTCTTCCAGTCCTCATTTGTTTTTTAACCATTATATTACTAAAAACCATCTTGCGGTTTGGACTTGCTGTGTTCGGCAATCCGTGTTTCATTTCTCTATTTTAAGCGAGTTTAATTGCTTTCTTGCACCGTTATTACAACTTTGAAGTCCTGTAAGCCTGTTCTGTTCCCTCTGCTTTTCCAAAAATTTTAAAAGCCCTTTTCTTTTTTTTTCCATTCCCTTTTTACCTGAGCATAGCCTGCAGGTGAGTCGACCTAATTTTTTTTACATACACTTGTTTCACCTAAAGGTACCGATTTGGAGATGTTATAGTTTAATATCCCTTTTAGAAGTGGTCCACATCTGCTCAGTATCTTTACCTAGAAACAGTTCCCCCCCGTCCTATGACAGAAGCGATTCCTTTAAAGAAAAGCTAAAATTAGCTTTCCTAAAGTTACAAAGTTTTTTGTTAAGGGCCAGTGCACTTCGTTTTTCTTGCACCTATATCAATTACAATATATCATGGTCACTATTCCCTATTGAAATGACACTATTATCCTGGCACATAAATCCCTAAGCTTCCCATTACCTTCATCTCCAAAATGAGCTCAGGGTTATTAGCATATCACCACCATGATCCAACAACGCATTCTTTCTAGATAGGAACTCTCCATCTGTGATCGAAATGCTCATATAGGAAATTTCATAACTTTATACCTTTTGAGGTGCGGCAGTTATCCATTACTTTCTTCAATATCTAAAGTCAGGGTAGTTAAAATTCCCCCCTGAACCAGACATGCCCCATACCAGCAGCCTTTCGCCAACTGCATCTGGAGATTCATTCCACCTCTTTTCCGCCGGCATTGTGGCGCTTATAACACCTCCAACAATTAAATTTTACCCACCTTCTGCTTCCTGTAACACATTTCCAACCCATAATGTGTTTCTGCCCCGCATCGTTTGCCTCCCCCATCTATTCCATCTTTTAAATTGGCTTCAATTCCTGTTTAAAACAACAACATCCTCCCTCCTCGCTTTCTATTAACTACGTCATGTCTGAATAAGGAGTACCCTTCAAATATTTACTGTCCAGTCGTGTGATCATTAAGCCATGATTCTGCTATAAAAACCAATTTCAATCATACTTTCCTTAAACGCTATTATTTCAATTCGCCGGTTTTTCTCCCAGCCAGACCTCCTTGCATTTGTAAACTACATTTAGATTATCAATTGATTTACTTCCATACATGGTCGTACATGCCTCCTTATCCTCTATGCTCCCCCCCGCTCCCCCCTCCTCCTTCTCTCCCTCCGTTGTGGTACTAGCCCCCCAGATCCCATAACTTCTCTATCTACCCCTGTGTAAGTTAAACGTTCCCAAGGTCCCCCCCCATACCTAGTTTCAAAAATCTCCTGCGTCGGTGCCCCCTATACTACTGAGGGTCTAATACTAATAATATAAAACTATATTGTGAATCTTAACTGATCCTGTTAACCCAGGTAGGGATAGATACCATTGGTAAAGACTTACCCAATGAGGTGATGGGTCCCGTATTTTTTCCCTCATTAACGGATAATAGAGTTCCCTCTGCCAATCCTCCAACGATTCCCCTCCCAATCAGAGAAAAAACAGCCACCATCTCAATGTGAATCTAATCCCGGAAAGAAAATAAACACGAATCCTAACGTAGCGTACAGTATTATACATTATTATTAATAGGGGTCGGTATGTCCACGTACAGTATTATACATTATTATTAATAGTGGTCGGTATGTCCACGTACAGTATTATACATTATTATTAATAGGGGTCGGTATGTCCACGTACAGTATTATACATTATTATTAATAGGGGACAGTATGTCCACGTACAGTATGATTAGTGTTTATTTTCTTTCCGGGATTAGATCACATTTGAAGATGTGGCTGTTTTTTTCTCTGATTGGGAGTGGGAATCGTTGGAGGATTGGCAGAGGGAACTCTATTCATCCGTCATGAGGGAAAACTACGAGACCATCACCTCATTGGGTAAGTTCTTTACCAATGGTATCTATCCCTACCCTGGGTTAAACAGGATCAGTACTATTCACAATATAGTTTTATATTATTAGTATTAGTACTATTAGTATTAGGGGGTTGGAGGAGATTTTAAACTAGGTATGGGGGGGGAGGGAACGTTTAACTACACAGGCACAGGGGTAGATAAGCATTAGGGATCTGGGGGCTAGGAACACAACGGAGGGAGGAGAAGGAGGAGGGGGGACATAGAAGGATAAGGAGGCATGTACGACAGTAGGAATAAATGCAATTGATAATCTAAAAGGTAGGTGACAAATGCAAGGAGTCTGGCGGGAAAACCGGCGAACTTGAATAAGAGCGTAAAGGAAAGGTATGATGTAACTGGGTATAGCAGAACTGGCTTAATGATTCACACGACTGACTTAAATATTGAAGGGACTCCTTATTCAGACAGACCCGAGTTAATAAGAAGGAGGAGGAGGATGTATTTATGTTAAACAGGATTGAAGCCAAATTAAAGATGAATAATGGGGGAGCAAACGCTGCCGGCAGAAACATTATGGTGGAACTGTGTACAGGAAGCAAGAGTGGGTAAATTAATTGTTGGGTGTTTTTATAAAGCGCCAAATTCCGGGAAGAGGTGGAAATGACTCTCCCTCATGCAGTTTGGCGAAGGCTTGCTGGTATGGGGCATTTTTCTGGTTATGGGGGATTTTCACTACCCTGACCTGATTTGAGGAATTAACTGCCAGCACTCAAAGTATAAAGTTCTTAAATTTCCTATATGAGCATTTTCTATCACCGATTGTATAAGTTCCTACTAGAAGCATGCTTGTTGGATCTGGTGCTATCTAATAACCCTGAGCTCATTGGAGAGAAGGTAACTTGAAGCTAGTGAATAGTGACCATATATAGTTCATTGAATATAGGGAATATGACCAGGATATATTTGTCATTTAATATAGGTTCAGAAAACTAAAGTTCACTGGCTTCACAAAACTTTTAACTTTAGGAACGCTAATTTTAATGCTTTAAAGGACCGCTTTCTGCTCATAGACGGGGGGAACTGTTTCTAGGTAAAGATCTGAGCAGTATGTGGACCACTTTAAAGGATATTCCGATAACCTCTCCAAATCGTAACCTTTAGGAAACAATTGTAAAAAAATTAGGTCGACTCTGAATGGCTTACTCTCTCAGTAAAAGGGAAATGGAAAAAAGACAGGCTTTAAAATTATGGAAGCAGATGGCCCAGAACAGGCTACTGGCTTAAAAGTTGTAATCAAAGAGTGCACGAAAGTCAATTAACCTAGCTAAATGAAAATGTAAACACGGATTGTCCGAACAACAAGCAGTCCACCCCAAATGTGTTTTAAGTATTAAGATGTGTAAAAAAATGAGGTACTTGAAATTGGGAACCATTAAATATGAGCTGAGGTGGTTGTAGAGGATCCGAAAAGGCTAATCTGCTAAACCGTTTTTTTACATCGTTTTTTACTGTTGGAATCCTTACATATAGTGATTAACAATGTGCAGGGAGGAAATGAAGGTTTTCACATTGGATAACAGAGGATATGTACTGGAATCAATTAGACACAAGTAATATCAATAAAGACGCCAGGACCGATGGATTGCATCCCTAGGATTTTAAAAGAGCTTAGTTCAGTTCTGCAAGACCACTGTGTCCTCATCTTTTCAGATTCTTTTTGTCTGGGATGTGCCGCTGGATTGGAAAAAAGCCAATGTAATACCAATATTCAAAAAAGGTAGTCGTTCACAGCCTGGTACTATAGACCTGTAAGCCAACATCAGTGGTAGGAAGGTGATGGAAACTTTGTTAAGGATCATATCCTTGACTTTGTCTCCAGAGATTAATCTATTAGTATAGTCAGCATGGATTTATGAGAAATAGATCATGCCAGACAAATTTAATTGTTTTTTATGAAGAAGTGAGTAAGAAGTTAGATTCAGGCACAGCTGTGGATGTGGTATATTTGGATTTTGCAAAAGCCTTTGATACTGTGCCACATAGGCGACTAATGTATAAACTGAGGACTGTTGGCCTTGAAGAAAACATTTGTTCATGGATAGAGAACTGGTTATTGGACCGCAAACAGAGAGTGGTGGTTAATGGAGCTACATCTATGTGGGCTAAAGTTCTAAGCGGAGTTCCTCAGGGTTCTGTACTGGGGCCGCTTCTGTTTAATCTGTTTATAAATGACTTAGAAGGGGGCATTGAGAGCAAGGTCTCTGTGTTTGCTGATGACACTAAATTATGCAGAGCTTTGGAAACTTCCAATGATGTGCAAGTGCTGCAAGCAGACCTAGATAGATTATCAAAATGGGCAGCAGAATGGCAGATGAGATTCAATGTTGATAAATGTAAGGTGATGCATTTGGGATTTAATAATCCCTGTGCCACCTACACCATAAATAACTCTGTGTTAAGTGCATCTGAAATGGAAAAAGATTTGGGGGTTCTGGTAGATAACCGACTTAGCTATAGCAAACAATGCCAGGTAGCAACAGCTAGAGCTAGCAAGATATTGTCTTGTATAAAGAGGGGAATGGAATCAAGAGAGAAAAATATTATTCTCCCTCTTTACAAGGCACTGGTAAGGCCACATTTGGAATATGCGGTGCAGTTTTGGAATCCCATATACAAAAGGGACATCTTGGAAATTGAGGCAGTTCAGAGAAGGGCAACTAAATTAATAAGGGGAATGGAGGGGCTTGAATATGCAGGCAGATTAGACAAGTTAGGGCTGTTTACATTGGAGAAGCGGCGGTTGCGTGGGGACATGATAACCTTATACAAATATATTAATGGCCCATACAGTGAACTCTCTGGTGCATTGTTCACTATTAGGTCATATCAGAGGACTCGTGGACATCCTTTAAGGTTGGAAGAAAAGAAGTTTCATCTTCAAGTTAGGAGAGGTTTCTTTACAGTGAGAACGGTGAAACTGTGGAACTGTCTTCCAGCAGAGGTGGTAATGGCAAGTTCATTGAATAACTTTAAAAAAGGCCTGGATAAGTTTCTAAAACTAAAAAATATTGAAAATTACTGGTATTAATGCATATAGATCTGGTTGATCCAGGGATACTTTCCGATTGCCGTTTGGAGTCAGGAAGGAATTTTTTCCCCCCTTTTTTAGCTGGGGTTTTTTGCCTTCCTCTGGATCAACTGTTAGGTAGGGTTAAAAAAAATAAATAAAAAAAAAAAAAAAAGTGAATGGGTTGGACTTGATGGACGAATGTCTTTATTCAACCTTAATTACTATGTTACTATGTATGTTACTATAAAGTAAACAGATTTGTACACGGTATCATTGCTATTCACAGTACAGTCTATATTTAGAGTATTAGTACTATAATGTAGATAGATTTGTACCCGGGGTATTGGTACTATTCACAATACAGTTTATATTATTAGTATTATTATTAGTATTAGTACTATAACGTAAACAGATTTGTACTTAGGGTATTGGTACTATTCACAATACAGTTTATATTATTAGTATTAGTACTATAACATAAACAGATTTGTACTTGGGGTATCAGTACTATTCACAATACAGTTTATATTATTAGTATTAGTACTATAAAGTAAACAGATTTGTACCCGGGGGTATCGGTACTATTCACAATACAGTTTATATTATTAGTATTAGTACTATAAAGTAAACAGATTTGTACCTGGGGGTATTGGTACTATTCACAATACAGTTTATATTATTAGTATTAGTACTATAAAGTAAATAGATTTGTACCCAGGGGTATCGGTACTATTCACAATACAGTTGATATTATTAGTATTAGTACTATAACATAAACAGATTTGTACCTGGGGGTATTGGTACTATTCACAATACAGTTTATATTATTAGTATTAGTACTATAAAGTAAACAGATTTGTACCTGGGGGTATCGGTACTATTCACAATACAGTTTGTATTATTAGTATTAGTACTATAAAGTAAACAGATTTGTACCTGGGGGTATCAGTACTATTCACAATACAGTTTATATTATTAGTATTAGTACTATAACATAAACAGATTTGTACTTAGGGTATTGGTACTATTCACAATACAGTTTATATTATAAGTATTAGTACTATAAAGTAAATAGATTTGTACCCGGGGTATCGGTACTATTTACAATACAGTTTATATTATTAGTATTAGTACTATAAAGTAAACAGATTTGTACCCGGGGGTATCGGTACTATTCACACTACATTTATATTATTATATAGTACTAAAAGTAAAGATTTGTACCCGGGGTATTGTACTATTCACATACAGTTTATATTATTAGTATTATTTTAGTATTAGTACTATAAAGTAAATAGCTTTGTACCCGGGGTATTGGTACTATTCACAATACAGTTTATATTATAAGTATTAGTACTATAAAGTAAATAGATTTGTACTTGGGGTATTGGTACTATTCACAATACAGTTGATATTATTAGTATTAGTACTATAACAGTAAACAGATTTGTTACTTCGGGGTATTGGTACTATTCACAATACAGTTTTATATTATAAGTTTTACTATAAAGTAAAAATAGATTGTCGTACTATTCACAATACAGTTTTATTATTAGTATCAGTACTATACAATAAACAGATTTGTACTTAGGGTATTGGTACTATTCACAATACAGTTTATATTATAAGTATTAGTACTATAAAGTAAATAGATTGTCGGTACTATTCACAATACAGTTTATATTATTAGTATCAGTACTATAACATAAACAGATTTGTACTTGGGGTATTGGTACTATTCACAATACAGTTTATATTATTAGTATTAGTACTATAAAGTAAATAGATTTGTACCTGGGGGTATCAGTACTATTCACAATACAGTTTATATTATTAGTATTAGTACTATAATGTAAACAGATTTGTACCTGGGGGTATCAGTACTATTCACAATACAGTTTATATTATTAGTATTAGTACTATAACATAAACAGATTTGTACTTGGGGTATCAGTACTATTCACAATACAGTTTATATTATTAGTATTAGTACTATAATGTAAACAGATTTGTACCTGGGGGTATCGGTACTATTCACAATACAGTTTATATTATAATTATTTTTCTTTCCAAATATTTTTATTGAAGAGCTGTTCATAGGTTATAAATTTGTACATATTAACATTTGTAGTTATAGGCTGTATAACAGGTATATTTTCTCATATACTATCAGACAGTGACATCTCTTCCTTTTTTTTTTTTTTTTACTTTTTTTCTGTAGGCAAAGATTATATACATGAAAATATAATTAGAAATTAGGGTTTAAGAACTGAACTTTCCCCCTATAACCTTATACCTAACAGTACATATATAGTTAACAATAAAATAAATTAAAAGAAGAGAAAGAAAAGAAAACAATATTGCACTTACACCCGTCGTCTTATTCTTACAACCATTGCGGTTAGGGGGTCTTCCCTCCGTAATAGATTCACGGCAGTTAATCCGGCCCCCCCGGGGAGCCCATTGTGCTTATCCATGGATTCTAGACCATATCGTATAATTTCGTTGTACCCCTGGCCCTGCTAACTACCAGCTCGTTTTCACACAGCCACCATATTTTTGACACTAGTTGTTGTC
The DNA here is from genome assembly GCA_019447015.1 of Hymenochirus boettgeri. Classification (NCBI taxonomy): domain Eukaryota; kingdom Metazoa; phylum Chordata; class Amphibia; order Anura; family Pipidae; genus Hymenochirus; species Hymenochirus boettgeri. The sequence continues at coordinate 47,517 of JAACNH010001221.1, forward strand.
TAGAAGGGGTGTGTTGCTTCCATGAGGCGGCTATAAGGGTCCTAGTGCTGGCACACACACTGTGAACAAATTTGTTTCCTGGGAGGGATAATTGTGATATCTTTTTGTCAGAAAGTGCGGACCATGGTGCGTAGCTCACATTCCTTCCACAGTTTTCGCACCTCCGTGCAGTCCCACCAGCAGTGCTTTAAAGGGCATGTCCACCCTTAAAAATGATTTTTGATATGCTGCTCCCCCATGTCTGGTAGCCCCAACCGCATGATTAGTATTTTCCAAAAGCTCCCCAAACTCTTACTTACCTCCCCTCGTTCCTCCGCTGCACTGCCGGCCCTCTGCTTGCGAGAATGCAAGCAGAGGGGCGGGACCGGCAGTCGCGTCTGTGATTGGCTGAGCGGCAGCCAATCACGGACGCGGCTGCCGGTCATTCAGTGCATCGGGGGGAAATTGGCTGCGTATTGCTTATCTGGGTCAGCGGTCAGTGGAATGCCCAGGTAAGTGAGATGTGTCTGGGTTAATTTGTAGTAATTTGGCTGTGGATTGTGAGATGTGGATAGGGAGAATAACAGACTTTGGATAATTGATTCTGAAGCCTGATAATAGGCTGAAGGTCTGGAGTTCGGAGCATAGATGTGGTAATGAGGTTTGTGGCTTTAATAGGGTGAATAGGGTGTCGTCGGCAAAGAGGCTAATTTTATATGTTGACTGTTTGATATCGATACCATATATTTTATTTTGGTTGCGGACGTGTGCTGCCATGGGTTCCATACACGTCGCAAAAATGAATGGGGATAGGGGACAGCCTTGTCGTGTGCCGTTGTGTATTGGGAAAGCCTGGGAGGAAAATCCCATGTTAGAGATTCTAGCTGTTGGTGGGGAATACAGGTTGTTTATTGCTCTCATAAATGCTCCTTTAAAACCAAAATGTTCCAGCGTGAGCTTCATAAATTGCCAGTGTACCCTATCGATTGACAGTACTATCATTGGTGATGTATTAGTTGTAAGGTGCGTCGGATGTTGTCTGTCCCTGGTATAAAGCCTGTTTGGTCCTTATGTATCAGATGGGGCAGTATCTTGGCTACTCTGTCTGATAAGAGCTTTGTGAAGATTTTTATGTCTGTGTTTATTAAAGATATCGGACGGTAGTTGCTACACAGGGTGGAGTCTTTCCCCTCCTTTGGTATAACTACTATGTTGGCCTATATAATATGTAATTGTGTATCCGTCCGGGTCCGGTGCTTTCCCTGATTTTAGATATTTATAGTTTCTGTCCATTCGGACTGTGTTATAGGTGCGTTCAGTTGTTGGATGACATTCTCTGAGAGTCGAGGTAGGTTCGCCCCCGTTAAATACTTGTGTATGTTTTCTGGTGTTGCTGTTTGTCCCTGATATAAAGTCTTGTAGTAATCCGTAAATATATCCAGAATCGGTATTGGACCATATACCGTCTGTCCTGTTGGTGATTTCAGTGGAAGAGTTTTGGGTCATTTTTAGGTTCAGTTTCTTTGCGAGCATTGTGTCCATCTTATCTCGTTTACTATAGAACTTTTGTTGGGTGAGTCGTTGGCTTTTTCTGCTCTTGATGATAGGAGTAAGTTGATTTCTCCTCTGAGAGAAGTTATTTCCCGTAGTAGTGTATCAGAGTGTGTTTTACTGTGTGTGAGTTCTTTTGTTTTTAGTAATTTGTTTAAGTTATTGGTGAGTTCTCTTTTTTTAGTAGATGCTGTCTAAATTAGGTGGCCCCGCATAACCGCCTTATGAGCTGCCCGGACTATGGGGGTTGGCGTGTCCCCTATGAGATTAAGTGTGAAATATTCTTGGAGAGAAGCATCTAAGTTAATTCGGGTGATTTGATCTGCCAGTAAAGATTCGTTTAATCTCCATCGGTAGTTTGGCTTGGCTGACAACAGACCATGCAGTTGGGTCGAGCTCGGTGCATGATCAGACCAGGTTATATTTGAGATATCTGCATCTGTCAAGAGGGGTAACAATTGGGCTGATATAAAGATATAGTCTATCCTTGTGTAGATGTTGTGAGGATTAGAATAAAAGGTGTATTTTAGTCTCCATGTGTCCCATAAGTTAAATGTGCGGAGAAGTGATTTGAGTGCTTTAGAGGAGAGGGCAAGGCTGGAAGTCGACGATGGCTTTGAGCGATCTAGTGATTTGTCAAGTGTAACATTGAAATCTCCCAATAGGATCATTTTACCTATATCTAGAGTTAGCAAGTGGTTATCTAAGGTTTCTGGCCCTGGTTAGGTGTGTATATGTTGATTATTGTTACTTTGGTTTGCTGTATGTTTCCGGTGAGGATGAGATACAACCCTTCCAGGTTCCTATAACATGAGTCCAGCCTGAATGGGACTGTCTTGTGTATCAAAATCACCACTCCCCCTTTTTTGGAGGTGCTGGAGGCAAAGTAGTGCAAAGTATATTGTTTACCCCAGTATTTCGGTTCTTTTCCCTGAGTGAAATGAGGTTCTTGAAGACCTATAATATGGTGAGGGTCTTGTTCATATTGTTTTATTGCGATTGAACGCTTGGTGGGGCTGTTGAGCCATTGACGTTGTGTGTAAGTATAGATATATGTGTGGCTGTGTTCGCCATGAGAGGAGACTCAGGACCAGAGCGTACTCACCACCCAAACACCAGAGGAGGTTTCTTGGTCCCGGGAAGAGCCAGCAAAAGGGTGGTTGGTGTAGTATAGGGGGGTGATCTATCCTGGACAACAAAGGTAGACTATCTCCTAGATTATCTTATCTCTGGGTTTCAGGGGGCAAGCCTCTTCGTTCCCACCAAAGGAAGGGGACACTATACTCTGTTATTAGTTAGATACGTCCCGGGGTTGGGAGGGGAGAGAACAATAAAGATTGGTTAAGCTTTCTGTTAAAGAAGGATAGCACACATCCGAGAGATTCTTTGGTAAACCCTGGGTCGTTTAGTGTAAATAGTTAAAGACCCACCAGTTCTCTCCAGCCCAGTCATCTGGTTGATACACATATACAGTTGCTAGTGGGCTATTACCGTGTGGAGCAGCCAAGTGCCCAACCCCTCCACTTTGGCTTATCTGCTGGTTTATTATCTAGTGTCTGTAGAGGCCTGTGGTCTCCCCTCCGATCTACGGACCAGACCATATGTCAGCCTTTTCCTATAGTGGCGGAGAGGGGAGGGAGGTTAAAAGACACATGGAGAACATCAGTTTTTATGTTAGTTTCTTACACTGGTCTATCTACCTGGGGCAGTCCGGGTTATTCCAGTCTCGTTCCATGTGGACAGAGGCCAGTGGGCTATTACAGTATGGGGCAGTAAACTGCCTAACCCCCCCTGCTATAGCATGTCCACCGTGTTGTAGTAGGGTTGGTATCGTTGCCTGATATTTGTAGTTATTTTTAGTTTACGGTATCTATCTTAGACCTTATACCAGAGGGAGGGAGGGGAATGTAAGTGGAAAGATACAATATCTAACCATTTTTCACCAATAACATATTGTGCTGTACTTTAAGAGTCCTATTTGTGATAATAACATAGAATATCTTTAGTCAAAGCGGGTGGTAGAGTTTTCTAGTTTTGGCCTTTATCCTTAAGTCCGGCTGTTTCCATTAGTGTTCTCGTCCATTAGATGGTTATACAGGTCGTGGGTATGGAGTTTTGGTCTCTGTAGGAGGGTTGTGGTTGGTGCTGTCGTCCTTCAGACGATACTAAAGTGAATATACATTTTGGTGGGTGTTGAGTTCACCGATGGTGTTTTTATCGTGTTTTCCCAGGTTATCCTGTAGTCCGGTGTTGTCTTTCTTGGGTTTTTACTCTTTTTGCTTTTGGTTGTTGTAATCCGTTTTGGTTATTTCTGTGGTCGACCTTTTTATCCGGAGTTGGTCCTCAGCCATTTGGTCGTTGTGGGTTGGTAGACTGTGGTTGTGGCCGAAACAATCCTCTGGGTTCAATCTGTTACATACATCCCTTCGCTTTACGGTGGGTAATTCCCCCAGGGTTCGCAAGTCCCAGCTGCGAGTTCAAAGAGGCTCTATTTCAATTTAACCCCCTCCCAGTTGTTCAAATTTCCATTTTACCAAAGTACTGATCAGGGGGTATTAGGGGTTCGAGCGGGGGAATTGACGCCCCTGCGTGGGGATGGTGAGGATACTGTTGTCCAGTCGTCTGTTGGTGGGGGAATTCGCTGAGTTTCTGGGCCCCTGTGGTTTCTGGAAGAGGATGTTGCTTTCGTCTGGGGACGCGATAGACGCCATTTTGCCGATGTGGTTTACAAGTAGCCGTAAGGAAGCCCCATCTATATTTGAGGCCCTGATTATTGAGCTTTTCGAGTATTGGCTTCATCTCTTTCCTTCTCTGTAGTGTGTTTGGAGATATGTCCTGGTAGATTTGGATTGTGTAGCCATCTTGTTTCAGGGTCTCATGGTTGCGGGCCGCCTTGATAATGGCTTCTTTGGCGGTGTATAGGTGGAATCTTACTATCACGTCTCTTGGTGGGCTGTCGGGGCCTGGTGGGGGCCTTAGGGCTCTGTGGGCCCTGTCCAGTAGGCTATCTGGTTCTGTTCCAGGTATGGGTTAGGGTCCTGTACTGTTTCTGGGATGCCTCGCAGTCTTAGGTTCTGTCGTCTGCTTCTATTCTCGGCCTCCTCCTGCGCCGTTTGTAATTCCGATATTTGTGTTCGGAGCTCTGCTATGTCCCCCTCTAGTTGGGTGCAGTATCTTGCCACGTGGCTCTGCTTGTTTCCTATTCCCGCGACCCGGTCTCCCAAATTACTCAGCTCTTGCCTTACCTCTGCCCGCGTAGTTTTGTGGGCTGTTTTTATCGCTTTCTCGAGGTTCGCATAGAGCCTGTCCAGGTCCTGTTTGGTGATGGGAGATGGATCCGGGTCTTGTGCTTTAGGGGTTGTGGCCTGGTGCGGCGTGGGTGCGCCTTCTGGCCGGGTGACATAGCCCAGTAAATCGCCTCTGGGCTCGCTTTGGGTCCTTTTTGGAGGCATGTTAGTTGCTGAAGCAGGACTGTTCGGTTAAAAGTGCTTAAAGTCCGATTATTAAAGCTTTAGTCCCCTCATCCAGACCCGGAGCTCCACTAGCATGCGGCCGCCATGATGGATGGTCACAGACTCCGCCCCCACAGTTTATATTATTAGTATTAGTACTATAAAGTAAATAGATTTGTACCCGGGGGTATCGGTACTATTCACAATACAGTTTATATTATTAGTATTAGTACTATAAAGTAACAGATTTGTACCTGGGGGTATCGGTACTATCCAAATACAGTTTATTTATAGTATTAGTACTTAAGTAACAGATTTGTACCCGGGGGTATTGGTACTATTCACAATACAGTTGATATTATTAGTATTAGTACTATAACATAAACAGATTTGTACTGGGGGTATCGGTACTATCACAATACAGTTAATATTATATTAAGTACTATAAAGTAAACAGATTTGTACCCGGGGTGTATTGGTACTATTCACAATACATTTTATATTATTAGTATAGTACTATGAAGTAAACCAGATTTGTACACTGGGTGTCAGTGCTTTTCACAATACAGTTTATATTATTAGTATTAGTACTATAAGTATACGATTTGTACCCAGGTTATCTGTACTAATCACAATACAGTTTATATTATTAGTACTAGTACTACCTAAACAGATTAGTACCCGGGTGTATCGTACTATTCACAATACAGTTGATATTATTAGTATTAGTACTATAACATAAACAGATTTGTACTTAGGGTATTGGTACTATTCACAATACAGTTGATATTATTAGTATTAGTACTATAACATAAACAGATTTGTACCCGGGGGTATCGGTACTATTCACAATACAGTTTATTTTAGTATTAGTACTATAACATAAACACAGATTATACCCTGGGTATCAGTACTATTCACAATACAGTTGATATTATTATTATTAGTACTATAACATAAACAATTAGTAACCCGGGGTATCGGTACTATTCACAATCCAGTTGATATTATTAGTATTAGACTATAAATAAACAGATTAGTACCCGGGGTATCAGTACTATTCACATACATTTGATATTATTAGTATTAGTACTATAACATAAACATATTGTACCCGGGGTATCGGTACTATTCACAAACAGTTGATATTATAGTATTAACCTATAACCATAAACAGATTTGTACCGGGGGTATCGTACTATTCACAATACAGTTTCTACTTATTAGTATGTTACTATAACAAAACAATTAGTACCCGGGGTAATCAGTACATTCACATACAGTTGATTATTAGTATTAGACTAAACAATAAACAGATTAGTACCCGGGGTATCATTATATTCACAATACAGTTGAATTATTAGTATTATACTATAACATAAAACCGATTAAGTACCCGGGGTATCAGTCACATTCACAATCAGTTGATATTATTAGTTAGTACTATAACATAAACAGATTTGTACCGCGGGGGTATCGGTACTATTCACAATACAGTTTATATTATTCTAGTATAGTACTATAACATAAACCGATTAGTACCCGGGTATCGTACTATTCACAAAACAGTTGATATTATTGTATTAGTACTATAACAAAACAGATTAGTACCCGGTTATCGTACTATTCACAATACAGTTGATATTATTAGTATTAGTACATAACAACATAAACAGATTAGTACACCGGGGTATCAGTAATATTCCACTACAGTTGATTTATTAGTATTATCTATAAACATAAACAGATTAGTCCACCGCGGGGTATCGTACTATTCACAATACAGTTTATATTATTAGTATTAGTACTATGAAGTAAACAATTTGTACACTGGGTGTCAGTGCTTTTCACAATACAGTTTATATTATTAGTATTAGTACTATAAGTAACCGATTTGTACCCGAGGTATCTGTACTAATCACAATACAGTTTATATTATTAGTACTAGTACTATAACATAAACAGATTATTACCCGGTGTACAGTACTATCACATACAGTTGATATTATTAGTATAGTACTATAACATAAACAGATTAGTACCCGGGTTATCGGTACTATTCAACAATACAGTTGATATATTATATATTAGTACTATAACATAAACAGATTTGTACCCGGGGGTATCTGTACTATTCACAATAACAGTTTATATATTTATATTAGTACTATAACATAAACAGATTAGTCAACCTGGGTTCAGTACTATTCACATACAGTTGATTATTCAGTATTAGTACTATAAACATAAACAGATATTACCGAGGGGTATCGGTACTATTCACATACAGTTGATATTATTAGTATTAGTACCTATAACAATAACAGATTAGTACCCTGGGGTATCGGTAACTATTCACAATCAGTTTTATATTATTAGTATTATACTAACATAAACAGATTAGTACCCCGGGGTATCGGTACTTTCACAATACAGTTGATATTTTAGTATTAGTACTATACACATAACACATCTTGTACCCGGGGGTATCGGTACTCCACAATACAGTTTAAATTATTGTATTGAGACTATACAACATAAACAGATTAGTACCCGGGGTATCAGTACTATTCCAATACAGTTGATATTATTAGTATTAGTACTATAACATAAACAGATTAGTCCCCGGGGTATCAGTACTATTCACAATACAGTTGATATTATTGTATTGTAGATAACATAAACACAGATTGTACCCGGGGTATCGGTACTATCACAATACAGTTTATTTATTAGTATTAGTACTATAACATAAACAGATTAGTACCCGGGGTATCAGTACTATTCCAATACAGTTGATATTATTAGTATTAGTACATAAAAACATAAACAGATTAGTATCCGGGTATCAGTACTATGCACAATACAGTTGATATTTTAGTATTAGTGCTATAACATAAACAGATTAGTACCCGGGGTATCAGTAATATTCACAATACAGTTGATTATTAGTATTAGTACATAACATAAACAGTTAGTAACCCGGGTATCGGTACTATTCCACATACTTTGATTATTATTAGTATTAGTACTATAACATAAACAGATTTGTACCCGGGGGTTCGGTACGTTCACAAACAGTTTAATCTTATGTATTAGTACTAAACATAAACGCGATACCTCGGGTAAGTATATTCACAATAAGTTATATTATTAGTATTAGTACTATACATAAACAGATTAGGACCCGGGTATCAGTACTATCACAATACAGTTATATTATTATTTAGTACTATAACATAAACAATTAGTACCCGGGGTTATCGGTACTATTCACAATACAGTTGATATTATTGAGTATTAGTACTATAACATAACCAGATTTGTACCCGGGGGTATCGGTACTATTCACAATACAGTTGTATTATTAGTATTAGTACTATAACCATAAACAGATTAGTAACCCGGGGTATCAGTACTATTCCACAAATACGTATATTATTATATTAGTACTAAACTAAACAGATTAGTACCGGGGGTATCAGGTACTATTCACATACAGTTTGATATATTAGTATTAGTACTATAACTAAACAGATTTGTACCCGGGTATCAGTACTATTCACAAGTACGTTGATATTATTAGTATTAGTACATACTAAACAGATTGTACCCCTACAGTACTATCACAATACAGTTTATATTATTATTATTAGATAACAAAACAGAGTAGTACCCGGGTATCAGTACATCACAATTCAGTTGATATTATTATATTAGTACTATAACTAAACAGATTAGTACACGGGGTACACAGTACTATTCACATACAGTTGATATTATTAGTATTAGTACTAATAACATAAACAGATTAGTGCCCGGGGTATCGGTATATTCACATACAGTTGATATTATAGTTATAGTATCTAACTAAAGTCATAGATTTGTACCCGGGGTATCGGTCTATTCACAATACAGTTGATATTATTAGTATTAGTATACTAAGAAATCAGATTATACCCGGGGTATCAGTACTATTCACAATACAGTTGAATATTATTAGTATTAGTACTATAACATAAACAGATTAGTACCCGGGGGGTATCATTACTATTCACAATACAGTTGATATTATTTAGTACTATAACATAACAGATTAGTACCCGGGTATCAGTACTATTCACAATACAGTTGATATTATTAGTATTAGTACTATACATAAACAGATTTGAGTACCCGGGGTATCGGTACTATTCACAATACGTTGATATTATTAGTATTAGTACTATAACATAAACAGATTGTACCCGGGGTATCGGTACTATTCACAATACAGTTTATATTATAGTATTGTAGCTAAACATAAAACATTAGTACCCGGGGTATCAGTACTATTCACAATACAGTTGATATTATTAGTATTAGTACTATAACTAAAAGATTAGTACCCGGGGTATCAGTACTATTCACAATACAGTTGATATTATTTAGTATTTGTATATAAAAATAACAGATTTTGTACCCGGGGGTATCGTACTATTCACAATACAGTTTTATATTATAGTATTGATGTACTATAACATAAACAGATTAGTACCGGGGGTATCGGTACTATTCACAATAACGTTTATATTTTAGTATAGTACTATAAATAACAGATTATACCCGGTATCAGTACTATTCACAATACTTTGATATTATTAGTATTAGTACATAAACATAACAGATTAGTACCCGGGGGTATCAGTACTATTCACAATACAGTTGATATTATTAGTATTAGTACTATAACATAAACATATTAGTACCGCGGGGTATCGGTACTATTCACAATACAGTTGATATTATTAGTATTAGTACTATAACATAAACAGATTGTACCCGGGGTATCGGTACTATTCACAATACAGTTCATATTATTAGTATTAGTACTTATAACTAAACAGATTAGTACCCGTGGGGTATCAGTACTATTCACAATACAGTTGATATATTAGTTATTAGTACTATAACATAAACAGATTGTACCGGGGGTATCTGGTACTATTCACAATACAGTTTTATTATAGTATTAGTACTATAACATAAACAGATTAGTACCCGGGGTATCAGTACTATTCACAATACAGTTGATTTATTAGTATTAGTAATATAACATAAACAGATTAGTACCCGGGGTATCAGTACTATTCACAATACAGTTGATATTATTGTATTAGTACTATAACATAACAGATTTGTACCCGGGGGTATCGTTACTATTCACAATACAGTTATTTATTAGAATTAGTACTTAACATAAACAGATTTGTACCCGGGGGTATCGTACTATTCACAATACAGTTATATTATTAGTATTAGTACTATAACAAAACAGATTAGTACCCGGGTATCATTACTATTCACAATACAGTTGATATTATTAGTATTAGTACTATAACATAAACAGATTAGTACCCGGGGTATCAGTACTATTCACAATACAGTTGATATTATTAGTATTTAGTATCTATAACAATAAACAGATTTGTACCGCGGGGTATCGTACTATCAAATACAGTTGATATTATTAGTATTAGTACTATAACATAAACGATTTGTACCGGGGGTATCGGTACTATCACATAAGTTTATATTATTAGTATTAGTACTATAACATAAACAGATTTGTACCCGGGGGTATCGGTACTATTCACAATACAATTCATATTAAAGGGGAAGGTTTCCAAACAAATGGCCTGTATTTGAAATGACACACTCCTACCTTTAAAATGACTTAAGGATCTTGTTTATATGCACGTTGAGTCCTTTAGGAGAAAAGCCCTTTACCAAGGTTTTGTTTGTATTGTATTGTATTGTATTGTATTGTATTGTAGCTGCAGTCTATCCAAGCTTACAGCAGTTTAATGGGAGGTTTTTCTTGCTAGCACATCACCTGCACTCGGGTTCTGCCTCCTAAGTTTAAGGTTGGAGCATGCCACTGCATCATCCGCTGTATCCTATAGGTAGATAAAAGGTCAGAGAATGTTTGCATAGATAGAAAGGTATGGAAAGGTATGTCCATAGGAAGGTAGTCTCATGAAAGGTAATGTCCTAGGAGGTTGGAAGGTTGTCCATAGGAAAAGTATGGAAAGGTATGTCCATAGGAAAGGTATGTCCATAGGAAAGGTATGTCCATAGGAAAGGTATGGAAAGGTATGTCCATAGGAAAGGTATGTCCATAGGAAAGGTATGTCCATAGGAAGGTAATGGAGAGGTATGTCCTAGGAAAGTATGGAAACGGTATGTCCATGGAAAGGTATGTGAATGGTATGTCCAGGAAAGGTATGGAAAGGTATGTCCATGAAATGAAGGAGTATGGTCCATAGGAAAGGTATGTCATGTAGGAAGGTATTGAAGGTATGTCCATAGGAAAGGTATGGAAAGGTATGTCCATAGGAAAGGTATGGAAAGGTATGTCCATAGGAAAGGTATGTCCATAGGAAAGGTATGGAAAGGTATGTCCATAGGAAAGGTATGGAAAGGTATGTCCATATAAAGGTGTTGACTTATTCCTGAAAGGTTATAGGAAGTATAGGTATTCCAGGTAGAAAGGTCAGAATGTTTTGCAGCGCAGGTCTATAACTAGCTACTTACACGCACATTGACATTGTAGCCCATACCGTACATATAAGAGCCTCATCATTATCTTCTGTTTAAGGTTTCCCAGCAGTGAGGTCCAAGATTCCTTACGGAACAAACCAAGAACGTGGCCGTCAGCTGGAAATCCGATGGAGTCCTGGTAGTGAGATGGTATAGTCCAACCCCAGTAACCAATCCCTGCTAATCAGTCTGGTAATGAAATGCCGGGGATTAGAATGTTTTTTTAAAACATTGCTCATGTAGACATATACTAAATAAGAGAAAGTTTCCCCTTTAAATCAAATGTAGAACATGTCCGCCTCCTTCCTGTTTGTAGGGTTTGTATCCTCCTATCTCCTTGATTCTCCAGCCTCCTGCTGGGAAATAGAAGTCCGGTGTCAAGAGGAGATAGGACGTGTCCACATTCATTCCTGCTGTTAACTTTTAGATGAACTGTGCCTTTAAGGCAGTTGGACGTCCATTTTCTAGTAGTCGTTCGTGTTCCCCTTTAGAAGTGTATTCTGTCTTGTTAGTCCACACAGGTGACCGTATGTGCTGTTACGTGTCCCAACAGATTTTGGAATATCTTGAGAACATCCAGAGGTGAAGATTAAAGATGGCGCCAGAGGTGTGGTCTGGCCTGGTGACCAGTCGTGAGGCGCCTGTCAGAGGGGCAGAATGTCGTTTTACAGAACAACGTCATTCCCTAGTGACTACATTGAAAAGGAGGCATCTGGTCTCAGGACAGGGTCTTTGCAGTGTATTTCTGATCTTCTAAGGAACTCCACAGGGTCTACATTAAACATTGGAGTGTATAAAGGGAAGGGAAACTTCACACCTAGTGACTACCTAAGGCCCTGGCGTTCCTCCGGATGGGGGCCCCGTGTTCCCCTGTAAAAGTGTAAGAAAACATTTACCGATCTCACACCATTTGCAATCCACGGCAAGGTCCCACCCAGGAGATCCGCTACACCTGCGGGAGTGCGGAAGGGCTTCTCACGGTCGGATTTCTTTAAAGCTCACATCATTTCCATGCAGGGAAAGGCCTTTCATTGCTCTGACTGTAAAGAGTTTTAGTGCTTTAAGCACCTTGAGAAGCACCAAAAGTCCACCAACCAAAACTCAAATACGGGTCAAAAAAGTGAGAGAATAAACCAGCAGAATCCTTTAGATAACGTTCTACACCAGAAAAACACGCGTGTACGGTTATGTATGAAGACATTCAGCAAATCTTACAACCTGTAAAAGCATCAGAGGTGTTCACACCGGGGAGAAACCCTATAAATGCCCCAATTCGATAATGTTTTTCTCAGAACGCGATGCTGAAGATCCACAGGACAAAAACACGAGGAGTGGCGCACGGGCCGTGGGGTGAGAAGACGCAAGCCCAGCGTCCCTACAGAAAAGGTTCATAATGCAGTCTATGTGGAAAAAGGGTTTAGTAAGCCTTACAGCCTCAAAGTCCATCTGAGAACTCACACGGGGAGAACCCTACAACCTTGAGGAATGCCACCAAGAGCTTCTTCCAAGAACAACCTGTTGACCCGTTCACAAGCATTCACAGTGGGGAACTTCCGTACCAGTGCCCAAGTACTGTGTGAAGAGCTTTAGCGTGATCTCTCACCTGCGCGTTCACAGGAAGAACGCACACCGGGGAACGTCCGTACAATGCACGCATGCGTAAAAGCTTCAGTGATTATTCCTCAATGGTGAGGCCACCGGAGGAGTCCATTCTGGTGCCCAAAGCCGTACCAGTGCAACATATGTGGAGAAAACCTTCAAGAGAGTCTCACCTCACCGTGCACCTAAGAACGCACTCGGGAAGCGTCCGTGAAAAGCACGTATAATCAAACCGAACTTTCAGCGACTTTTTCTTCCTACGTTGACTCGCAGGCAGTCACACGGGTTCCAAGCCTACAGTGTGACGTGCTTTAAAATGCTTTACAATAGCTTACACCCTAAAGATCCACCACCGAATTCACTGGGGAGTAGCATAACAATGTCTCCAGTGCCCTAGGAGCTTTTAGCATCAGCTACCACCTGAAAACAAAAGTTTGCACAAGAATCACACATGGAGAACTCCCCCCCAGAATCACAGCGAGAGGGCCAAGTCTACCAAGTCCGTACACGTGGGAGGGGGACTATTGAGGAATCTTAGGCTCACCTGGATCCTTCATGTAGATTTCAAGCCTTATATGTTATATATTTCGAATATGGTAAATAAGACAAGCGAACTTCATCAATGTGTGGTTTTTTTAAAAGAAGTGTCCATTCCCGACCACCCCCGTGGATCAGCCTGGCCTGTTGCACATGGTGTCAGATGGGAGACATAGGGTTATCAACACGGGGGTATGATGAGGTTACATAGGTTGGAGACATAAGGTTACAACAGGGGAGATAGGTTATAGGGAGACTAAGGTTTACAGACAGGGGAGATATGAGTTTAATAGGGAGACCATAAGGTTTACACACAGGGGATATGAGGTTAATAGGGGAGACATAAGGTTACAGACAGGGGATATATGAGGTTAATAGAGACAATAAGGTTACAGACACGGGAGATATAGGTTAATAGGAGACATAGGTTACGACAGGGGAGAATATGAGAGTTAATAGGGGAGACATAGGGTTACAGACAGGGGATCTATGAGGTTAATCGTTGAGACATAAGTTACAGACATGGGAGATATGAGGTTAATTGGGAGCATAGGGTTACAGAACAGGGGAGATATGAGGTTATATGGAGACATAGTACAGACAGGGGAGATATGAGGTTAATAAGGAGCACATAAGGTTACAGACAGGGGGATATGAGGTTAATAGGGAGACATAGAGGTTACAGACAGGGGAGATATGAGTTAATAGGGAGACATAAGGTTCACGACAGGGGAAGTGAGGTTAAGGTAACATGAAGGTTACAGACAGGTGGATATGAGTTTAAGTAAGGGAGCATAGGGTGTTACAATACAGGAGCTTAGGTAATAGGAATAGTACTGGGAGTGAGGTTAAGTTGGGAGACATAGGGTTACAGACAGGTGGTGGTCAGGATATGAGTTTAAGTAGGGAGACCTAAAATGTTACGACATTGATCATTGAATGGTAGTCGGAGAGACTAGTGAAGAGTTTACAGCAGGGTGGAGATTCATGATGTTAATAATAGGGAGGACGATAGGGTTACAGACAAGGCGGGATATGAGGTTAATTAGAGGAGACTAGGTTCAGCAGGGTGAGATATGATGTTAATAGGGAGACTATAGGTTACATTCACAGGGGAGATATGAGGGTAATAGTGATGGGGGACGGGTAGGGGTGTTACAGACATGGGAGATGTATGAGTTAATAGAGGGCCGTGCATGGGTTCGTACAGGGGACAATATGAGGTTAATACCGGGGAAGTTACAGAAGGGGAGGATTAATAGGACTAGGTACAGACAGGAGATATGAGGAGTTTAGTGGAGACATGTAACAGGAGATATGATGTTAACATAGCATGTAAGGTTACGGTTAAGGAGTATGAAGGTGAGTTACATCGAGGGAGATCGTGGGTTAACAGGGGAGTATATGAGGTTAACTTAGGAGACATAGGTTACCAAGACAGGGAGATATGAGTAATAAACTAGGTTGAGAACAGATAGGAGTATAAGCAGGTGCGGCTGGGAAGTGTAAGTGGGGGGATGTTAGGGTAGACAGTGATGGATAGGGTTCAGCGGGAGACATGGGTTATAGCCACAGGGTAGAGCAGAGGTAGGTTCGAATAGGGACCAGTTACAGAGAGGGAGATATTGAGAGTTAAATAGGGGAGACTAAGGTTCAGACATGCTGAGAATCTAGGTTAATGGGGAGACATAAGGTACTACAGAGAGGGGGAATATGAGAGGTTAAGGGAGACATAAGGTTACAGACAGTGGGATATGAGGTTATATGGAGAGCATAAGGGGCGACGGGGAGATGTAGGTTAATAGTGAGGACACTAAGTTACAGCCGGAGTATGGTAGGACTAAGACAAGAAATAGAGTAGAGGGAATTTCAGAGGAAATAGAGGTTAAGGAACATAAGGTTACAGACAGGGGAATAGGAGGTTAATAGGGGACATGTACAGAGGAGATATATGCAATGGTTACAGAGGGAGATATGAGGTTAATAGGGAGACATAAGTTACAGACGGGAGATATGAGGTTAATAAGGGAGACCTAGGTTACGACTGGGGAGATATGAGTTACTAGGGCAGAACCATAGGTTTACAGACAGGGGAGATTGAGGTTAATAGGGATACCTAGTTCACGACAGGGGAGTATTAGGTTAATGAGGGGAGACTAAGGTTAAGACAGGGAGATATGAAGGTTAATAGGGATGACTAAGGTTACGACAGGGGATATATGCTGTAATAGGGAGACATAAGGTTACGACAGGGGAGATACTGAGGTTCAATAGGGGACTAAGTTCAAGACATGGGAGATATGAGGTTAATAGGGAGACATAAGGTTACAGACAGGGGAGATATAGGTTAATGGGAGACATAGGGTTACAGACAGGGGATATGAGGTTAATAGGGGGAGACATAAGGTTGTACACCGGGGAGATATGATCCGTTACATAGGGAACATCAGTGTTCGACGGGAGATTGGTTAATAGGAGGACATGGTTACAGTACGGGGAGATATGAGGTTACTGGAGACATAGGTTACAACGTGAGATATAGGTTACTATGGGACATATGTTACGACAGTGGTAGATATGAGGTTAAAGTGAGACATTAAGGTTACACAGGGAGAATGAGGTAATGATGACATAGGTTTCAACGGATAGAGTTAAGAGACATAAGGTTACAGACGGGAGATATGAGGTTAATAGGGAGACATAATGGTTCTACAGACAGGGAAATATGATGGTTAATCATGGAGAGCATATGGGTACAGACAGGGTGAGATATGAGGTTAATGGGAAACTAGGGTCACAGACTAGGGAGATATGAGGTGTAATAGGAGAACAAAGGTTACGACAGGGAGATGAGGTTAATAGGGAGACATCAAGTTACAGACCGGAGATATGAGGTTAGATAGAGGAGACATAGTTACAGACATGGAGATATGGGTTAATAGGGTTAGACATAAGGTTACAACAGGGAGATTGAGGTTAAATAGGGTAGACATAAGTTACAGGACCAGGGGATAATGGTTATCGAGAAGGGACATAGGTTTCAACGGGAGATATGAGGTTAATATGGAGCGACTATAGGTTACAGACAGGGAAATGATAAGTTATAGGGAGACTAAGGTTAACAACATGGGAGATATGAGGTTAATAGGGAGACATAGGTTATACAAGAATTGGGACGATATGAGTTAAAGGGAGAACATAAGGGTTACAGACATTGGTAATATGAGGTAATGGGAGTACATACAGTTACAGACAGGGAGAGATTCGGTTAAGGGCTACATAGGAGGACAGGAATTGGTTAATAGGTATTACAGAAGGGGAGATATGAGGTTAATAGGTGGCACATAGGGTTCAGACAGGGGAGATATAGGTTAATAGGGGACATAAAAGTAGACTGAGATGATTCAGGAACATAGTAGCGTGAGACTCTATGGTTATATGGAGACATAATGTTACAGCCATGGGAGATATGAGGTTAATAATAGGGAGTACATAGGTTCATACGACGAGGAGATATTGAGGTTAATAGAGGGAGTACATAGTTACAGACAGGTGAGAGTATGTTAGAGACATAGTCTATGGGAGACATAGGTTTTACCACAGGCGCGATATGAGGTTAATAGGAGACATAAGGTTACAGCAGGGGAATATTGAGTGTTAATAGGGAGACATATGGTTACAAGACACGGGTAGATTGAGGTTAATGGAGACCTAGGTTACAGACAGGACATATGGGTAATGGAGAATGAGGTTAATAGGTGGAGACATAGGGTTACACACAGTGGAGATATAGGTTAATAAGTGAGACATAAGGTTACATACAGGGAGATATGGGTTAATAGGGAGACATAGGTACAGACAGGGGAGATAGAGGTTAATAGGGAAACATAAGGGTTGCATGACCGGGAGATATGAGGTTAATAGGGGAGACCTGGTTACCAGAACAGGGGAGATATTAGGTCTAATAGGAAGACATAAGGTTTTACCAGACACGGTGAGATATGAGGTTCGTTAGAGCATAAATTAGGAGACATAGGTTTCAGAACAGGGAGATTGAGGTTAATAGGGAGACAAAGGTTACAGACAGGTGAGAATATGAGGTTAATTAGGAGACGTAAGGTTTTACAGACAGGGGAGAATATGAGTTAATAGGAAGACATAAGGTTACAGACAGGGGAGGTTAATAGGGAGACATAAGGTTACAGACAGGGAGAAGAGGTTACTGGACGGGTTTAAGCTGAGTATAGGTAAAGACATAATGTTACAGACCTGGGAGATAATGAGGTTTCAATTAGGAGACATAAGGTTACAGACATGGGAGATATGAGGTTAAATAAGGGGACATAAGGTTACACACAGGGGAGAGTATGAGTTAATATGGAGACATTAAGGTTACAGACATGGGGAGATATGAGGTTAATGGGGAGACATAAGGTTACGACATGGGAGAATGAGGTTATACTAGGAGACCTCAGAGTTACAGACAGGGGACGATATAGGTTTAATAGGGAGACATAAGGGTTACATACGTGGGATATGAGGTTAATAGGGAGCTACATAGTTCAGACCGGGGAGATATGAGGTTAAGGGAATAGTACAGGGAGACTGAGTATAGGGACATAAGGTTTACAGACAGGGGAGATATTGAGGGTTAATAAGGGCGACCAGTACCGACAGGATATGAGGTGTAAGACTAGCAGACAGGGAGTATGAGGTTAATAGGGGAGACATAAGGTTACAGACAGGGAATATGAGTTCATAGGAGACATAAGGTTACAGACAGGGGAGATATGATGTTTAATAGGGGAGACATAGGTTACAGACAAGGGGAGATTATGAGGTAATAGGGAGACATAAGGTTCCAGATCAGGAGATCTAAGGTTACATAGGGATACATAGGGTTACCGACAGGGGAGTATGAGTTAATAGGGAGACCAAGGTTACAGACAGGGGGAGATAATGAGGTTAATAGGGAGACATAGGTTCAACAACCGGGAGATTGAGTTAATAGGGAGACATAAGGTTACAGTACAGGGATATATGAGGTTATAGGGAGCCTAGGTTACGACAGGGAGATATGAGGTATATAAACGTAGAGGAAAGAGAATAACAAGTTTACAGACAGGGTAGTATGAGGTTAATAGGGAGACTGACTAGTGTTACAGACGGAGATTGAGGTTAATTAGAACATAGAGGTTACAGCAGGGATGAGTATGAGTTAATTAGTGAGACATAAGGTTATAGACGGGAGATATGAGGTTTAGGAGACGCAAGGTTAGACGAGACTAGGTTAAGGAGAAATAAGGTTACGGTGTGAATAGTGAGTAATAGGGCAATTGGAGATTAGTATATACATAAGGTTCCCAGACCAGGGTAGATATGAGCGTGTTATAGGAGAACCATGGAGGTTAGCAGACAGGGGAGATATGAGGTTAATAGGGAGACATTAATGTTAAGACGAGGGGAGATATGCGGTTAATAGGGAGTACATAAGTTCCAGACAGGGGAGATATAGTTAACTGGTAGGGAGACATAAGGTTACAGACAGGGGAGATATGAGGTTATAGGGAGAACATAGGGTTACAGACAGCGGAGTATTGAGGTTAATAGGGAGACATAAGGTACGATACAGGGGAGATATGAGGTTAATAGGGGACGGACAACGTTGAGTTCTAGACTAGGTTACAGACAGGGGAGATATGAGGTTAATAGGGAGACCTAAGAGTACCGACACGGGGAGATATGAGGTTATATGGAACATAGGTCATACAGGGGAGATTGAGGTTAATAGGGAGACATGAATGGTTACGACAGGGGAGATAATGAGGTTTAATGGGGAGACATTAGTTACAGACAGGGAGAATGAGGTATGGAGAATGTTTCAAAGCAGATAGGGTTATTAGACATGAGGTTATACAGACAGGGTAAGATATGAGTTATAGAATAGGGAGACATCAGGGTTCAGACAGGGGATTATGAGGTTACTAGGGAGAACATAGGTTACAGACAGGGCGAGATATTGGTTAATAGGGGACATACTAGTTTACGACAGGGGATAGGAGGCTTAATAGGAGACCTAAGGGTTACAGACAGGGGAGATTGAGTTTTAATAGGAGACATAAGGTTCCAGACAGGGAAGATATGAGGTTCATAGTGGAGACTAGGTTACCGTACGGAGGAGATATGGGTTCATAGGAGACATGAGGTTACAGACGGGGGATGATTACTGGAGTAGTTACAGTAGGGAGATTAAGGGCATAAGGTTTCACGACAGGGGAGATATGATTGAAAGGGATACATAAGGTTACAGACAGGGGAGATATGATGGTTAATAGGGGAGAACATAGGGTTCAGACAGGGAAGATAGATAGTTAATAGGAACCTAAGGTTACAGACCAGGGGAGATAATGAGGTTGAATAGGAGACTAGTTACAGAGGGGTATGTTGTTAATGGCAGAAGCCGACGGGAGACTATCGAGGTTAATAGGGAGACCTAAGGTTAAGACAGGGGAGATATGTTATGGAACATGGTTCACAAGGATATTGGGTTAATAGGGAACATGTTACAGACAGGGAGATATGAGGTTTAATAGGGAGACAAGGACGCAGGTGAGCTATGAGTATACATGGTCGACAGGGGAGATATGAGGTTTATGGAGACATAAGGTTACCAGACAGGGGAGATATGCAGGTTAAAGGGGACCATAAGGTTAGCACAACGGGAGATATGAGGTTATATAGGGAGACCATAAAGGTTACAGACAAGGGAATGATATGAGGTAATGGGATACAGAGGTTCAGACGGGGCTAGATGGGAGGTTAATGAGGAGCATAAGTTACAGACGGGAGATATGAGGTTAATATGGGAGACATATGTGACAGTACAGGGGAGATATGAGGTTAATTGAGGACGACTAAGTTACAGACAGGGGAGATCTGAGTTAATAGGGAGCATAGAGGTTACAACAGGGGAGATATGAGGTTAATCATAGGTGAGACATCAGGTGTACGATGCCGGGAGAATTATGAGGTTTAAAATTAGGGAGACATATAGGTTCCAGACCAGGGGAATCTGAGGTTAAGATAGGGAGACATAAGGTTCAGACCAGTGGGAGATATGAGTTTAATATGGAGACAATACGGTTTACCAACAGTGGAGTTGATGTTATAAGGGAGACTAAGGTTACAACAGGGAGATATGAGGTTATAGGGAGACATTAGGTTTAACAGACAGGGAAGTTGAGGTTAATAGGGACATAAGGTTCAGAAGGGAGATTATGAGGATAATAGGGAACATAGAGGTTACAGACAGATTGGGTAAGGAGCTAATTACGGGAGATTTAGTTTAAATAGGGAGACATAGATGTTTACAGCACAGGGAGATATGAGGTTAATAGGGATGATACATAACTGTTACACAGGGGAATGGGAAGGAGATATAGTCAGGGGTTATTGAGGTATGTGAGACATAAGGTATACAGACAGGGGAGATATGAGGTTAATTGGGAGACATAGGTTCCAACGGGAGAATCATGAGGTTTAGGACTGTTCCAAGGGGAATAAGGTTACAGGGAACATGTACAGCGGGAGATATGAGGTTTAATGGGGAGACTAGGGTTTCAGACGGGGAGATATGAGGTTTAATAGGGAGACATAAGGTTTACTACATGGGAGATATGAGGTTAATTGGAGACAGAAGGTTTACAGACGGGGAGATATGAGGTTACATAGGGAGACATAAGTTACACGAGGGGAGATCTGAGGTTAATTAGGGAGACATAAGGCTTACATAGACATGGGAGATTGAGGTTAATAGGGCGACATAAGGTTACGACTAGGGGAGATTGAGGTTAATAGGGAGACATAGGGTTTACATACAGGGAGATTATAGAGTAATAGGAACAAAAATAAGTACAGACCTAGGGGAATATGAGGTTAATAGGGAGACATAAGGTTACAGACAGGGGAGATATGAGGTTAATAGGGAATAAGGTTACCGACGGGAGACAGTGGAGACGAAGTAAAAGGGAGTTGTGTTAATAGGGAGACATAAGGTTACAGACAGGGAGATATGATTTACATCGAGGAGACCATACAGGTTACAGACAGGGATATATGAGGTTAATAGAGAGACTAATAGGACTAGGTTAGAATATTACAGACATGTCGACGGGACAGAAGCGGGCAGATAGGGTTGGACCTAAAGGTTAACAGACCGGATATAGTTAAGGAGACATAAGTTACAGACAGGGGAGATCATGAGTTAATAGGGAGACATAAGGTTACACGACGGGAGGATATATGAGGTTATAGGGAGACATATCGGTTACAACAGGGAATATGAGGTTAATTAGGGAGACATAAGGTTATCGAGCAGGGGGAATATGAGGTTAAAGGGGAGACATAAGTTACGACAGGGAGATAATGAGGTTAATATGGGAGACTAGGGTTACGAGACAGGGGAGATATGAGTTTAAGTAGGGTAGACATAAGGTACAGAACAGACATGGGAGATATGAGGTTATAGGGAGACTAGGTTACAAACAGTGGAGATATGAGGTTATATGATCTGGGAAGACGGAATATGTAAGGGAGACATTTACAGACAGGGAGATATGGGTTAATAGGATATAAGGTTATCAGACCAGGGGAGATATGAGGTTAATAGGGAGACATATGTTACAGACAGGTGGAGATATGATGGTTAATAGGGAAGACATAAGGTTTACAGACATGGGATTATAGGTTACAGGGTGGGATACATAGGTTATCCATAACAGGGAGATATGAGGTTAATCTAGGGAGTACGTAAGGGGTTACAAGACGGGATATAGAGTTAATAGGGAGACTAAGGGTTAAGCAGGGTGAGATATGAGGTTAATAGGGGACTAGGGAGAGACATGAATTGATGTAGTAGGACATAAGGTTTTAAGAGGATTATGGAGGTTAATAGGGGAGACATTAGGTTAAAGACAGGGAGATATATATGTTTATAGGGAGACATAGGTTACAGACAGGTTGAGATAGAGGTTAATATGGCGACATCAGGGTTTACAGACAGGGAGATTATGATTAATAGGGAGATACATAAGGTTACAGAGGAGGGTGAATAAAAAGATGAGGTTTATAGGGAGACAATGGGTTAACGACAGGGGAATTGAGGTTAAGGAGCCTAGGTCGAAAGAATAGAGGTTATGGAGACATACGGTTACAGACAGGGGAGATATGAGGTTAATATGGGACGAACATAAGGGTTACATACGACAGGGAGATATGATGTTAATATGGGAACATAAGGTTCATACAGACGGAGATATGGTTAATAGGGAGACTAAGGTTCAGACGGGAGATATGAGGTTTTAGGGAGACATAGAGGTTTACAGACAGGGAAGCTATAGGTTAATAATGGGGAGACATGGTTCTACGACAGGGGAATTATGAGGTTATAGGAGACAATAGGTTACAGACAGGGATTGAGTTGAGGTTTAAGGTAGGAGACATGAGGTTTCAAGACGGAGATATGATGATGTTAATAGGGAGAAATAAGGTTACCAGACAGGGGAAATGAGGTTAATAGGGAGACAAAGGTTACCGCACAGGGGGCTATGAGGTTAATATGGTAGACATAAGGTTACAGACGGGAAGGATATAGGGTTAATAGGGGAACTAGGTGACAGACATGGGAGATTATGAGGTTAATGGGGAGACACAGTTCAACGGATATGAGGTATAGAGACAAGGGTAGACCTGGATATGAGGTTAATAGGGAGACATAAGGTTAACGACATAGGGGATATATGAGGTTCATCGGGAGTACCTAGGGTTCAGACAGGGGAATATAGAGGTTAATAGGGAACATAAGGTTACCAGAGCGGGGATAGTAGTTAATAGGGAGACATAAGGTTACAGACAGGGGAGATAGAGTATGAAGAAAGGTTGACATGGGAAGGGTTAATGACAATAAGGTTATAACAGACAGGTGAGATTGAGTTTGTAATATGGGGAACAAGGGTTACAGACCGGGAGATCAGAGGTTATATAGGGGACATAGGGTTCCAGACAGGGAAGATAATGAGGTTTAATAGGGACATAAGGTTACAGACAGGGAGTATGAGGTTATAGGGAGACATAAGTTCTACGCTGGAGATATGAGTTAATATGGGAGAGACTAGGTTACCAGACAGGGGATGATATGCGGTTAATGTGGGAGACATAAGGTTACAGACAGGGGAGATATGGGTTAATATTGGAGGATCATAGTTACAGGACAGTGGGATATATGAGGTTAATAGGGAGACATAGGTTACATACGGGAGATGAGGTTACTAGGGAGACTAAGGTTACAGACAGAGGAGATATGAGGTTAACTAGGGGAGACATAAGGTAACAGACAGGGGGAAGATATAGGTTACTAGTGAAGACATAAGGTTACAAATAGCAGGGGGAGATGAGGTTAATCAGTGTCTATGAGGTTACATAGGAGGTTTCCATGAACATGGGAGATCTGAGGTTAATTGGGAGACCAGTTACAGACAGGGGTAGATGGAGGTTAATAGGGAGACATATGTTTACGACGCCTGTAGAATTGAGGTTTATAGCGGATGACAATACAGGTTTACAGACAGGGGAGATATGAGGTTATAGGATGTACATAATGTGATGAATATATTACAATACAGGGTACAGACGGGAAGATTCTGAGGTTTAGAGACCCGTTCAGCCGGATAGAGTAATATACGCCGTTACAGACCAGGGGATAGATATGGGAGGTTAAAGGAGTTATAGGTTATATGGGGAGACAAGTAAGATGTTTTAGTTAGCAGCAGACAGGGGAGATATGAGTTTTAATAGGAGACTAAGTGTTACAAGACAGGGAAGTATACGTAATGGGAGACCACTTAAGGAGTTACAACCGTGGGAGATTGATGTACTAGGGAATATGTTTTCGAGGGAGATTCATAGGTTACAGAAGGAGGAGTATACTGAATGTTCTAGTCCAAAGGACAGACAGGGGAATATGAGGTTAATAGGGGAGACAATAAGGTTTTTACCAGACATGGTAGGATATGAGGTTAATAAAATAGGGAGAACATAATAAGATTACAAGACAGGGGAGATATGAGGTTACTAGGGAGACATAGGGTTACAGACAGGGGAAGATATGAGGTTTAAAAAATAAGGAGACATAATAAGGTTTTACAGACAGGGAGATATGAGGTTAAAGGGAGTTGACATAAGTTTACAGACGGGAGATATGGAGGCAATAGGGGAGACATAAGGTGTACCTGACCGAGAATATGGAGGTTAAGAGGGGAGACATCAAGGGAGCAGACGGGAGATATGAGGTTATAGGGGAACATAAGGTTCCCGACAGGGGAGATATGAAGTTTAATCGGGAGACTAAGGTTTACAGACGGGGAGATACTGAGGTTAGCAACAGGGGAGATATGAGGTTATAGGTAACAGACCATACGGTTTTTCAGACAGGGGAGATAGAGGTTAGAGGGGAGGACATAGGGTTTAAAGACAGGGGAGATATGAAGGTTTTTAATAGGAGACTAAAGGTTTACAGACAGGGTGAGAATATGAGGTTAATAGGGAGACCCTAAAAGGTTACAGAGACGGGAGATAATGAAAGGTTAATAAGGGGAACATAAGGGTACAGAGCGGGAGATCTGAGGTTTAAAACAAGGGGAACGACCCATAATGTTTTACCAGCTGTAGGATCATAATGGTTTAATAGGGAGACATAAGGGTGACAGACAGGGGAGATAGAGGTTAATAGGGAGAACTACGTTTTGCAAGACCTTGGAGATATGAGTTTATATGGTAGCCATAAGTTTAACACGACTAGGGGGAGAATACTGCTGTTCATCGTGGCGAACCTCAAGGTGCCCGACCCCTGGGAGATCTGAGTTACTAGGGGAAGACCCTAAGGGTTTACAGCCAGTTGAGAGATATGAGGTTATCTGGTTACATAAGTTTACAGACCGGGGAGATATGAGGTTTTAATTGGGAGAACATAAGGTTACAGACATGGGAGAATAATGAGGTTTATAGGGAGACCATAGGTTTAACAGACGGGAGATCATGGAGGTTAATAGAGGAGACATAATGTTAAGACATGGAGATATGAGGTTATAGGGAGACTAAGGTTAACAGACATGGGAGATAATGAGGTTTTATAGGGAGACATGTAAGGTTACAGAGAGGGGAGATTATGGTTATCGGGGAGACCGAGGTATTCCCTACCATGGGAGATATGAGGTTTTAATAGTGAGACATAGGTTTATCAGACATGGGGATATATGAGGTTAATCAGGGAGACATAAGGTTTTTTACAGACAGGGGAGATATGAGGTTAAATAGGGGAGACATAAAGGTTACAGAGAGGGAAAGATATGGACGGTTAATAGGGGAGCGACATACGGTTTACAGAAGAGGGGAGAATAGTTTATTAGGGGAGACTAAGGTTCACCAGACCAGGGTAGATATGAGGTTACTAGTTAGCCATCAAAGTTTACAGCAGGTGAGCGATATTGAGGTAAATAGGGAGAACCATACGGTTCCAGGACAGTGGAGATATTAAAGGTTAATAATAGGAGACATAAGGTTACAGAAAGTGGAGGGAATATGGTTTTAAATAGTTGAGACCTAGGTAACGACAGGGGAGATATGAGGTTAATAGGGAGACCTACGGTTTACAGACAGGGGAGATATTACGGGTTTATAGGTGGAAGACATACGTTACAATAGGGGAGATTGAGGTTATAGTGGGGAGACATAAGGTGACAGACCAGGGGAGACCATATGAAGGTTTTAATAGGGAGACTTAATGGTTCAAACATGGGAAGTATTAGGTTTTATATAAAGGGAGCAACATAAGGTTTTTACAGGAACCAGGGGAGATTTAGTGAGGTTATGGGCAGACATAAAGTTACTACATGGGAGATATGAGTGTTATAGGGAATACCCAATCAAGTTACGTGACAGGGGGATATATGAGGTTTTAATAGGGGAGCATAAGGGTTTAACGGACAAGGGGAGATATGAAGTTACAAATAGGGAGACAATAAGGTTACAGACCAGGGGAGATAATGAGGTTTCATCTGG
The DNA here is from genome assembly GCA_019447015.1 of Hymenochirus boettgeri. Classification (NCBI taxonomy): domain Eukaryota; kingdom Metazoa; phylum Chordata; class Amphibia; order Anura; family Pipidae; genus Hymenochirus; species Hymenochirus boettgeri. Next base: position 74,330 of record JAACNH010001221.1, read on the forward strand.
AGACATACGTTTACAGGACAGGGTGAGAATATGAAGTTTTATGAAGGAAAGATAACATAAGGTTAACAGACCAGGGTAGATATGAGGGTTAATGAGGGACAACATAATTTTTTCAGACATGGGAGATCATGAGGTGTTGTTTAATAGGAAGACTTAAGGTTTACAGACAGGGGTAGTATGAAGGTTAATTAGGGAGACCATAAGGTTTAACAGACAGGGGAGATATTGAGGTTAAATAGGGGAGACAATAATGGTGTACAGAACGGTTAATATATGAGGTTAAATAGGGGAACATAGGGTTTTTACAGCAAGGGAAGATATGAAGGTTAATAGGAGACATATGTTAATACATACAGGGAGATAATTGGTGTTTGTAAAATAGGGATACCATAAGTTTTACCGACAGGGGAAGATTAGGTTTACATAGGAGACATAATGGTTTTTACAGACATGGGATATATGAGGTTTAATAGGGGAGACTAGTGTTTTTACGACAGGGGGGAGATATGAATGTTTTTTAATATGGAGACATAAGGTTACATGACAGGGAAGATAATTATGTTAATAGGGAGACATAGGTTTACAGACAGGGAGATATAGGTTTAATAGGGCGACTAAGGTTACAGACAGGGGAGATATAGTTTAATAGGGAGACCTAATGTTTACAGACAGTGGAGCATTATAAAGGTTAAATAAGGGGAGAACATAAGGGTTACAGACAGGGGAGAATATGAAATGTTAATAGGGAGACCATAGTTACAGACAGGGGGAGCAAATATGAGGTTTTTAATAGGGATACATAATTTTTTTTACAGACAAGGGGAATATGATTGATAGGAGATACCATAAGGGTTTAAGACAGGGGAGATATGAGGTTTTAATAGGGGAGCCATTAAGAGTTTACAGACAGGGGATATATGAGGGTTAATAATGGGAAGACATAAGTTTTACCGACAGGGGAGATTAGGGTTAATAGGGAAGACCATAAGGTTTTGAACAGACATGGGAGATTAAGGTTTTACTAGGGAGAAACATAAGGTTTCCAGACAGGGGAAGATATGAAGGTTACTAGGGGAGCACACAAGGGTTTTTACCGAGACCAGGGGAGATATGGAGGTTCATAGGGAGACATAATGTTTACCGTGGGGAAGAATATGAAAGGTTTCATCGGGCGACATAAGGTTACAGACATGGGAGTATGCGGGTTCATAGGAGCCTAAGGTTTTACAGACAGGGAGGATATGAGGTTTTAAATCGGAGAGACCATAAGGTTACAGAACCGGGGAGAAAATATATAGGTTTAATAGGGGAGACCCATAAAGGTACCGAGCAGGTAGATAATGAGGTTTAATGAGGGAGACATAAGGTTACAGCAACGGGTATAGAAATATGAGGTTAATATGAAGACTAAGGTTACAGAAGACAGGGGTATAATATGAAGGTTAATTAGGGAGCCATAGGGTTTTTTACATACAGGGGGGAAATATTGAAGGTTAATAGGGAGCCCCATAAGTTTACAGACAGGTCGAATTGAGGTTAATTTATGGAGACATAAGTTTTACAGACCAGGGGGAATTGAGGTTAATAGGGAGACATAAGGTTACGACATGGTGAGATTATGGGTTCTAAGGGGAGACATCAGGTTACAGACAGGGGAGATATGGAGTTTTAAATAATGGAGAACATAGTTAACAGCATGGAGAAATATGGTGGTTTTTTAGTAGGGGAGACAATAAGGTTTTTTACAGACAGGGGAATTATGATGATTTAATGGGAGACATAAGGTTTACAGAGACCAGGGGAGATATAAGGTTTAGTAGGGGAGACATTAGGGTTTTACAGACAGGGGGAGATAGTAGGTTTAATAGGGAGACCTACGGGTTTACTGGGGAGGATATGAGTTAATAGGGAGACATCA
>JAACNH010001221.1:76462-91753 GCA_019447015.1 Hymenochirus boettgeri
ACCGATTTGTACCCGAGGTATCTGTACTAATCACAATACAGTTTATATTATTAGTACTAGTACTATAACATAAACAGATTAGTACCCGGGGTATCAGTACTATTCACAATACAGTTGATATTATTAGTATTAGTACTATAACATAAACAGATTAGTACCCGGGGTATCGGTACTATTCACAATACAGTTTATATTATTAGTATTAGTACTATAAAGTAAACAGATTTGTACCTGGGGGTATCGGTACTATTCACAATACAGTTTATATTATTAGTATTAGTACTATAAAGTAAACAGATTTGTACCCGGGGGTATTGGTACTATTCACAATACAGTTGATATTATTAGTATTAGTACTATAACATAAACAGATTTGTACCTGGGGGTATCGGTACTATTCACAATACAGTTTATATTATTAGTATTAGTACTATAAAGTAAACAGATTTGTACCCGGGGGTATTGGTACTATTCACAATACAGTTTATATTATTAGTATTAGTACTATGAAGTAAACAGATTTGTACACTGGGTGTCAGTGCTTTTCACAATACAGTTTATATTATTAGTATTAGTACTATACATAAACAGAAGTACCCGGGTGGTATCAGTATATTCACATACAGTTGATATTATTAGTATTAGTACTATAACTAAACAGATTTGGGGGTATCGGTACTATTCACAATACAGTTGATATTATTAGTATTAGTACTATAACATAAACAGATTTGTACCCGGGGGTATCGGTACTATTCACAATACAGTTTATATTATTAGTATTAGTACTATAACATAAACAGATTAGTACCCGGGGTATCAGTACTATTCACAATACAGTTTATATTATTAGTATTAGTACTATAACATAAACAGATTAGGACCCGGGGTATCAGTACTATTCACAATACAGTTGATATTATTAGTATTAGTACTATAACATAAACAGATTAGTACCCGGGGTATCGGTACTATTCACAATACAGTTGATATTATTAGTATTAGTACTATAACATAAACAGATTTGTACCCGGGGGTATCGGTACTATTCACAATACAGTTTGTTATAGTACTAATACTATATATAAACTGTATTGTGATAGTACAGATACCCCCGGGTACAAATCTGTTTATGTTATGTACTAATCTAATAATATCAACTGTATTGTGAATAGTACCGATACCCGGGTACTAATCTGTTTATGTTATAATACTATACTAATAATATCAACTGTATGTGAATAGTACTGATACCCCGGGTACTAATCTGTTTATGTTATAGTACTAGTACTAATAATATAAACTGTATTGTGATTAGTACAGATACCTCGGGTACAAATCGGTTTACTTTATAGTACTAATACTAATAATATAAACTGTATTGTGAAAAGCACTGACACCCAGTGTACAAATCTGTTTACTTCATAGTACTAATACTAATAATATAAACTGTATTGTGAATAGTACGATACCCCCGGGTACTCTGTTTATGTTATAGTACTTACTAATAATATCAACTGTATGGAATAGTACTGATACCCCGGGTACTAATTGTTTATGTTATAGTACTAATACTAATAATATCAACTGTATTGTGAATAGTACGATACCCCGGGTACTAATCGTTATGTTATAGTACTAATACAATAATATCACTGTTTTGTGAATAGTACCGATACCCGTACTAATCTGTTTATGTATAGTACTAATACTATAATATAAACTGTATTGTGAATAGTACCGATCCCCCGGGTACAAATCTGTTATGTTTATCACTAATACTAATAATATCAACTGTATGTGAATATACTGATACCCCGGGTACTAATCTTTTATGTTATAGTACTAATACTATAATATCAACTGTATTGTGAATAGTACTGATACCCCGGTGTACTAATCTGTTTTATGTTATAGTACTAATACTAATAATACACTGTATGTGAATAGTACTGATACCCGGGTACTAATCTGTTTTTATGTTATAGTACTAATACTAATAATAGAAACTGTATTGTGAATAGTACCGATACCCCCGGGTAACAAATCTGTTTATGTATAGTACTAATCTAATAATATCAACTGTATTGTGAATAGTACCGATACCCCGGGTACTATCTGTTTATGTATATCTAATACTATATAATATCAACTGTATTGTGAATATACGATACCCCGGGTACTAATCTGTTTATGTTATAGTACTAATACTAATAATATCAACTGTATTGTGAATACCGACGTACCCCGGGTCTAATCTGTTTATGTCTTAGTACTAATACTAATAATATCACTGTATTGTGAATAGTACTGAACCGGGTACAATCTGGTTTATGTTATAGTACTAATACTAATATATAACTGTATTGTGAATAGTACCGATACCCCCGGGTACACAAATCTGTTTATGTTTAGTACTAATACTAATAATATCAACTGTTATGTGAATAGTACCAATACCCCTAATACAAATCTGTTTATGTATAGTACTAATACTAATAATATCAACTGTATTGTGAATAGTACTGATACCCCGGGTACTAATCTGTTATTTTAGTACTAGTACTAATAATATAAACTGTATTGTGATTAGTACAGATACCTCGGGTACAAATCGGTATACTTTATAGTACTAATACTAATAATATAAACTGTATTGTGAAAAGCACTGACACCCAGTGTACAAATCTGTTTACTTCATACGTACTAATACTATATATAAACTGTATTGTGAATAGTACCAATACCCCCGGGTACAAATCTGTTTACTTTATAGTACTAATATATAAATATAAACTTATTGTGAATAGTACCGAGTACCCCCAGGTACAAATCTGTTTATGTTATAGTACTATACTAATAATATCAACTGTATTGTGAATAGTACCAATACCCCCGGGTACAAATCTTTACTTTATAGTACTAATCTAATAATATAACTGTATTTGAATAGTACCGATAACCCCAGGTACAAATCTGTTTACTTTATAGTACTAATACTAATAATAACTGTATTGTGATATGTACCGTATCCCCAGGGTACAATCTATTTACTTTATAGTACTAATACTAATAATATAACTGTGGGGGCGGAGTTCTATCATCCATCATGGCGGCCGCATGCTAGTGGAGCTCCGGTCTGGATGAGGGGACTAAAGCTTTAATAATCGGACTTAAGCACTTTTAACCGAACAGTCCTGCTTCAGCAACTACACATGCCTCCAAAAAGGACCCAAAGCAGCCCAGAGGCGATTATCTGGGCTATGTCACCCGGCCAGAAGGCGCACCACGCCGCCACCAGGCCCACACCCCTAAAGCACAAGACCCGGATCCATCTCCCATCACCAACAGGACCTGGACAGGCTCTATGCGAACCTCGAGAAAGCGATTAAAAACAGCCCACAAAACTACGCGGCAGAGGTAAGGCAAAGAGCTGAGTAATTGGGAGACCGGGTACGCGGGAATAGGAAACAAGCAGAGCCACGTGGCAAGATCTGCACCCAACTAGAGGGGACATAGCAGAGCATCCGAACACAAATAGCGAATTACAAACGGCGCAGGAGGAGGCCGAGAGAGAATAGAAGCAGACGACAGAACCTAAGACTGCGAGGCATCCCAGAAACAGTCAGGACCCTAACCCATACCTGGAAACAGAACCAGATAGCCTACTGGACAGGGCCCACAGAGCCCTAAGGCCCCCACCAGGCCCCGACAGCCCACCAAGAGACGTGATAGTAAGATCCACCTATCACAGCCGCCAAAGAAGCCATTATCAAGGCGGCCCGCACCATGAGACCCTGAAACAAGATGGCTACACATCCAAATCTACCAGGACATATCTCCAAACACACTACAGAGAAGGAAAGAGATGAAGCCAATACTCGAAAAGCTCAATCTCTGGCCTCAAATATAGATGGGGCTGTCCTTACGGCTACTTGTAAACCACATCGGCAAAATGGCGTCTAATCCGTCCCCAGACGAAAGCAACATCCTCTTCCAGAAACCACAGGGGCCAGAAACTCAGCGAATTCCCCCACCAACGCAGACGTGGACAACAGTATCCACTCACCATCCCCACGCAGGGGCGTCAATTCCCCCGCTCGAACCCTAATACCCCCTGATCAGTACTTTGGTAAAATGGAAATTTGAACAACTGGGAGGGGGTAAATTGAAATAGAGCCTCTTTGAACTCGCAGCTGGGACTTGCGAACCCTGGGGGATTACCCACCGTTTAAACGCGAAGGGATGTATGTAACAGATTGAACCCAGAGGATTGTTTCGGCCACACCACAGTCTACCAACCCACAAACACCAAAGTCTGAGGACCAACTCCGGATAAAAAGGTCGACCACAGAATAACCAAAACGGATTACAACAACCAAAAGCAAAAAGAGTAAAACCCAAGAAAGACAACACGGACTACAGGATAACCTGGGAAAAACATAAAAACACCATCGGTGAACTCAACACCCCCAAATGTATATTCACTTTAGTATCGTCTGAAGGACGACAGCACCAACCACAACCCTCCTACAGAGACCAAAACTCCATACCCACGACCTGTATAACCATATATGGACGAGAACACTAATGGAAAACAGCCGACTTAAGGATAAAGGCCAAAACTAGAAAACTCTACCACCCGCTTTGACTAAAGTATTCTATGTTATTTCACAAATAGGACTCTAAAGTACAGCACAATTGTTATTGGTGAAAAATGGTTAGATATTGTTCTTTCCACGTACATTCCCCTCCCTCCCTCTGGTAGAAGGTCTAAGATAGATACCGTAACTAAAAATAACTACAAATATCAGGCAACGATACCAACCCTACTAACACACGGTGGGACATGCTATAGCAGGGGGGGTTGCAGTTTACTGCCCCATACTGTAATAGCCCACTGGCCTCTGTCACATGGAACGAGACTGGAATAACCCGGACTGCCCCCCAGGTAGATAGACCAGTGTAAGAAACTAACATAAAAACTGATGTTCTCCATGTGTCTTTTAACCTCCTCCCCTCTCCGCCACTATAGGAAAAGGCTGACATATGGTCTGGTCCGTAGATCGAGGGAGACCACAGGCCTCTACAGACACTAGATATATAAACCAGCAGATAAGCCAAAGTGGAGGGGTTGGGCACTTGGCTGCTCCAACGGTAATAGCCCCTAGCAACTGTATATGTGTATCAACCAGATGACTGGGCTGGAGAGAACTGGTGGGTCTTTAAACTATTTACACTAAACGACCCAGGGTTTACCAAAGAATCTCTCGGATGTGTGCTATCCTTCTTAACAGAAAGCTTAACCAATCTTTATTGTTCTCTCCCCTCCCAACCCCGGGACGTATCAACTAATAACAGAGTATAGTGTCCCCTTCCTTTGGTGGGAAACGAAGAGGCTTGCCCCCTGAAACCCAGAGATAAGATAATCTAGGAGATAGTCTACCTTTGTTGTCCAGGATAGATCACCCCCACCCTATAACACCAACCACCCCTTTTGCTGGCTCTTCCCGGGCCAAGAAACCTCCTCTGGGTTTGGGTGGTGAGTACGCTCTGGTCTGAGTCTCCTCTCATGGCGAACACAGCCACACATATATCTATACTTACACACAACGTCAATATGGCTCAACAGCCCCACCAAGCGTTCAATCGCAATAAAACAATATGAACAAGACCTCACCATATTAGGTCTTCAAGAACCTCATTTCACTCAGGGAAAAGAACCGAAATACTGGGGTAAACAATATACTTTGCACTACTTTGCCTCCAGCACCTCCAAAAAGAGGGGGAGTGGTGATTTTGATACACAAGACAGTCCCATTCAGGCTGGACTCATTTTATAGGAACCTGGAAGGTTGTATCTCATCCTCACCGGAAACATACAGCAAACCAAAGTAACAATATCAACATATACACACCTAACCAGGGCCAGAACCTTAGATAACCACTTGCTAACTCTAGATATAGGTAAAATGATCCTATTGGGAGATTTCAATGTTACACTTGACAAATCACTAGATCGCTCAAAGCCACGTCGACTTCCAGCCTTGCCCTCTCCTCTAAAGCACTCAAATCACTTCTCGCACATTTAACTTATGGGACACATGGAGACTAAAATACACCTTTTATTCTATCCTCACAACATCTACACAGGATAGACTATATCTTTATATCAGCCCAATTGTTACCCCTCTTGACAGATGCAGATATCTCAATATAACCTGGTCTGATCATGCACCGAGCTCGACCCAACTGCATGGTCTGTTGTCAGCCAGCCAAAACTACCGATGGAGATTAAACGAATCTTTACTGGCAGATCAAATCAACCCGAATTAACTAGATGCTTCTCTCCAAGAATATTTCACACTTAATCTCATAGGGGACACGCCAACCCCCATAGTCCGGGCAGCTCATAAGGCGGTTATGCGGGCCACCTAATTTAGACCAGCATCTACTAAAAAAAGGAGAACTCACCAATACTTAAACAATTACTAAAAACAAAAACTCACACACAGTAAAACACCTCTGATACACTACTACGGGAAATAACTTCTCTCAGAGGAGAAATCAACTTACTCCTATCATCAAGAGCAGAAAAAAGCCAACGACTCACCCAACAAAAGTTCTATAGTAAACGAGATAAGATGGACACAATGCTCGCAAAAGAAACTGAACCAAAAATGACCCAAAACTCTTCCACTGAAATCACCAACAGGACAGACGGTATATGGTCCAATACCGATTCTGGATATATTTACGATTACTACAAGACTTTATATCAGGGACAAACAGCAACACCAGAAAACATACCAAGTATTTAACGGGGGCGAACCTACCTCGACTCTCAGAGAATGTCATCCAACAACTGAACGCACCTCAACACAGTCCGAATGGACAGAAACTATAAATTCTAAAATCAGGAAGCACCGGACCCGGACGATACACAATTACATATTTATAGGCCAACATAGTAGTTATACCAAAGGAGGGGAGACTCCACCCTGTGTAGCAACTACCGTCCGATATCTTTAATAAACACAGACATAAAAATCTTCAAACGCTCTTATCAACAGAGTAGCCAAGATACTGCCCCATCTGATACATAAGGACCAAACAGGCTTTATAACCAGGGACAGACACATCCGACGCCACCTTACAACTAATACATCACCATGATAGTACTGTCAATCGATAGGTACACTGGCAATTTATAAGCTCACGCTGGAACATTTTTGTTTTAAAGGAGCATTTTGAGAGCAATAAACAACCTGTATTCCCCACCACACTAGAATCTCTAACATGGGATTTTCCTCCCGGCTTTCCCAATACAACGGCACACAACAGGCTGTCCCCTATCCCCCCATTCTTTGTGCGACGTGTATGGAACCCATGGCAGCACACGTCCCACCAAATAAAATATATGGTATCGATATCAAACAGTCAACATATAAAATTAGCCTCTTTGCCGACGACACCCAGTATTCACCCTATTAAAGCCACAAAACCTCATTACCACATCTATGCCCGAACTCCAGACCTTCAGCCTATTCAGGCTCAAATCATTAGTAAAAAAAAGGGGGGGGGGCTCTAAACAGATTTGTACCCGGGGGTATCGGTACTATTCACAATACAGTTTATATTATTAGTATTAGTACTATAACATAAACAGATTAGTACCCGGGGTATCAGTACTATTCACAATACAGTTGATATTATTAGTATTAGTACTATAACATAAACAGATTAGTAACCCGGGGTGGGGTATCAGTTACTATTCACAATACAGTTGATATATTAGTATTAGTACTATAACATAAACAGATTTGTACCGGGGTTATCGTACTATTCACAATACAGTTTAGATTATTAGTATTAGGTACTATGAAGAAAACAGATTTGTACACGTGGGTGTCAGTGCTTTTCACATACAGTTTATATTATTAGTATTAGTACTATAAGTAAACCGATTGACTCGAGGTACTGTACTATCACAATACAGTTTATATTATTTAGTACTAGTCTAAACTAACAGATTAGACCCGGGTGGTATCGTACTATTCACAATACAGTTGATATTATTAGTATTATACTATAAACAATAAACAGATTTGTACCTGGGTATCGGTACTATTCACAATACAGTGATATTATTAGTATTAGTACTATAACATAAACAGATTGTACCCGGGGTATCGTACTATTCACAATAACGTTTATATTATTAGTATTAGTACTATAACATAAACAGATTAGTACCGTGGGTATCAGTACTATTCACAATACAGTTGATATTATTAGTATTAGTACTATAACATAAACAGATTAGTACAGGGGTATCGGTACTATTCACAATACAGTTGATTTATTAGTATTAGACTATAACATAAACATTAGATTAGTACCCGGGGGTATCGGTACTATTCACAATACAGTTGATATTATTAGTATTAGTAACTATAACAATAAACAGATTAGTACCCCGGGGTATTACGGTACTATTCACAATACAGTTGATATTATTAGTATTAGTACTAGGAACATAAACAATAAAGCACCCGGATACCACGGGGGTATCGGACTGAATTCACAATACAGTTTATATATTAGTATTAGTACTATAACAAAAAAATCACTGTAGTACCCCGGGGTATCAGTACTATTCACAATACGTTGATATTATTAGTATTAGTACTATACATAAAAACAGATTTAGTAACCCGCGGGTATCAGTACTATTCACAATACAGTTGATATTATTAGTATTATTAAGTACTATAACATAAACAGTTGTACCCGGGTATCGGTACTATTCACAATACAGTTTATTATTAGTTTAGTTACTATAACATAAACAGATTAGTACCCGGGGTTATCAGTACTATTCACAATACAGTTGATATTATTAGTATTAGTACTATAAACATAACAGATTAGTATACCCGGGTATCAGTACTATTCACAATACAGTTGATATATATTAGTATGTTATAACATAAACAGATTAGTACCCGGGGGTATCAGTACTATTCACAATACAGTTGATATTATTGTATTAGTACATAACATAAACAGTTAGTACCCGGGGTATCGTACTATTCACAATACAGTATATATTATTAGTATTAGTACTATAACTAAACAGATTTGTACCCGGGGTATCGGTTACTATTCACAATACAGTTTAATTATTAGATTAGTACTAAACATAAACAGATTAGTACCCGGTGGTCAAGTACTATTCACATACAGTTGATATTATTAGTATTAGTACTATAACATAAACAGATTAGACCCGGGGTATCGTACTATTCCAATACAGTTGATATTATTTATTAGTACTATAACATAAACAGATGAGTACCCGGGGTATCGTACTATTCACAATACAGTTATTATTATTAGTATTAGTACTATAACATAAACAGATTGTACCGGGATCGTACTATTCACATACAGTTATATTATTAGTATTAGTACATAAACATAAACAGATAGTACACGTGGGTATCAGTAACTATTCACATACAGCTTGATATTATTAGTATTAGTACATAATAACATAAACAGATAGTACCCGGGGTACGTAACTATTCACAATACAGTTGATATTCTTAGTATTAGTACTATAACATAAACAGATTGTACCCGGGGGTATCGGTACTTCTCACAATACAGTTGATATTATTAGTATTAGTACTATAACATAAACAGATTAGTACCCGGGGTATCAGTACTATCACAATCAGTCTATATTATAGTATTAGTACTATAACATAAACAGATTAGTACCCGGGTATCAGTTACTATTACACAAATACAGTTGATATTATTAGTATAGTACTATAACATAAACAATTAGTACCCGGGGTATCAGTACTATTCACCAATACAGTTGATATTATTAGTATTAGTACTATAACATAAACAGATTAGTCCGGGTATCGTACTATTCACAATACAGTTGATATATTATAGTATTAGTACTATAAAGAAATAGATTTGTACCCGGGGGTATCGGTACTATTCACAATACAGTTTGATATATTAGTATTAGTACTATAACTAAACAGATTAGTACCGGTGGGTATCAGTACTATTCACCAATACAGTTTGATATTATTAGTATTAGTACTATAACATAAACAGATTGTTACCCGGGGGGGTATGCGTACTTTCACAATACAGTTGACTATTATTAGTACTAAAACATAAACAGATTGTACCCGGGTATCAGTATACTATTCACAATACAGTTGATATTAAGTATTAGTACTATAACATAAAACAGATTAGTACCCGGGGTATCGGCGTACTATTCACAATACAGTTGATATTATTAGTAGTAGTACTATAACATAAACAATTTGTAACGCGGGGGTTCGGTACTATTCACAAACAGTTTATATATTAGTATTAGTACATATAACATAACAAGATTAGTACCCGGGGTATTCATGTTACTATCACAATAAGTTGATATTATTGTATTAGTACTATAATAAACAGATTGTACCCGGGGTTTCAGTACTATTCACAATACAGTTGATATTATAGTATTCGTACTATAACATAACAGATTTGTGTACCCGGGGTATCGGTACTATTCACATACAGTTAATTATTAGTATTAGTACTATAAAAATAAACAGATTGTAACCGGGGTATCGGTACTATCACAATACCGTTTATATTATTAGTTATTTAGTACATAAATAAACAGATTAGTACCCGGGGTATCAGTACTATTCACAATACAGTTGATATATTAGTATTAGTACTATAACATAAACAGATAGTACCCGGGGTGGTTCAGTACGATTCACAATACAGTGATATTATAGTCTTAGTACTATAACATAAACAGATTAGTACCCGGGGTACGGTACTATTCACATACAGTTGATATTATTAGTATTAGTACTATAACATAAACAGATTAGTACCCGGGGTATCGGTACTATTCAATCAGTTCTATTATTAGTATTTAGTATTAAACTAACAGATGTAGTACCCGGGTATCAGTACTATTCACCAATAAAGTTGATATTATTAGTATTATACTAAATATAAACAGATTTGTACCGGGGTTCGGGTACACTATTCACAATACAGTTATATTATAGTATTAGTACTATAACATAAACAGATTAGTACCGGGGGTATCAGTATATTCACAATACAGTTGATATTTAGTATTAGTACTATAACAATAAACAGATTAGTACCCGGGGACGTATATTCACAATACAGTTGATATTATTAGTATTAGTACTATAAACATAAACAGATTTAGTACCCGGGGGTAGCGGGCTTACTATTCACAATACAGTTTATATTATTAGAATTAGTACTTAACATAAACAGATTTGTACCCGGGGGTATCGGTAACTATTCACAATACGTTCATATTATAGTATTAGTATATAAACATAAACAGATTAGTACCGGGGTATCAGTTACTATTCACAATACAGTTGATATTATTAGTATTAGTACTATAACTAAACAGATAGTACCCGGGGTATCAGTAACTATTCACAATACAGTTGAATATTAGTATTAGTATATAAATAAACAGTTTGTACCGGGGGGTATCGTACTATTCACAATACAGTTATATTATTAGTATTAGTACTATAACATAAACCGATTTGTACCCCGGGGTATCGGTAATATTCACAAGACGTTTTATATTATTAGTATTAGTACTAGAACATACAAACAGATTTGTACCCGGGGGGGTATCGGTAACTATTCACAATCAATTCATATTAAAGGGAAGGTTTCCAACAAAGGCCGTAGTTTGAATAGGACACACTCCACCTTAAAAGACTTAAGGATCTTGGTTTATATGCACGTTGAGTCCTAGGAGAAAGCCCATTACCAAGGTTTGTTATTGTATTGTATTGTATTGTATTGTATGTGTATGTAGTGCAGTCTATCCAAGTTACAGCATTTTAAATGGGTAGGTTGTTTCCTTGCTAGCACATTCACCTGCACTCGGGTTCTGCCTCCAAGTTTAGGTTTGGAGCAATGCCCCACTGCTCATCCTCTTGCGTATCCTTAGGTAGAAAAAGGTCAGAGAATGTTTGCATTAGATAGAAAGGTATAAGGGAAAGGTATGTCAAGACGTAGTCATGGAAGGTATGTCACTGAAGGTATGGAAAGGTAGTCCATGGAAAGGTATGGAAAGGTATGTCCATAGGGAACAGGTATGGAAAGGTATGTCCATAGGACAGGTATGGAAAGGTATGTCCAGAAGATGGAAAGGTATGTCCATAGGAAAAGTAGCTCGGGTTGTCCATGGAAGGTCTGAGGAGTCGGGAAGGTATGAGGTCCATGACAGTGAATAGTCTGTAAAGGTATGGAAAGGTATGTCCCTAGGAAAGGTATGGAAGGTTGTCCTAGGAACGGATTTCCATAGGGAAAGGTATGGAATGTATTCCTGGAAGTAGAAGAGGTGCCATAGGAAAGGTATGTCCATAGTGAAGGTTATGGAAAGGTAATGTCAATCAGGAAAGTGTATGGAAGGAGTACATAGTGAAAGGTATGGAAGTGGAAGGTATGTCCATGAAGTGAACAGGGTATGGTCCATAGGAAAGGTAGGAAAGGTATGTCCATAGGAAAGGTATGGAAAGGTATGTCCATAGGAAAGGTATGGAAAGGTATGTCCATAGGTAGAAAGGTCAGAGAATGTTTGCAGCGCAGGTCTATAACTAGCTACTTACACAGCACATTGACATGTGTAGCCCATACAGTACATGATAAGAGCCCTCATCATTATATCTTCTGTTTAAGGTTTCCCAGCAGTGAGGTCCAAGATTCCTTACGGAACAAACCAAGACGTGGCCGTCAAGCTGGAAAATCCGATGGAGTCTGGTGAGTGAGATGGTATAGTCCAACCCCAGTAACCATATCCCTGCTAATCAGTCTGGTAATGAAATGCCGGGGATTAGAATGTGTTTAAACATTGCTCATGTAGACATATTACTAAATAAGAAAAGTTCCCCTTTAAATCAAATGTAGAACATGTTCCCGCCTCCCTTCCTGTTTGTAGGGTTTGTATCCTCCTAGTCTCCTTGATTCTTCCAGCCCTCCTGCTGGGAAATAGGAGATGTCAGGGTGTCAAGAGGAAAGGACGTGTCACAATTCATTCCTGCTGTTACTTTTAGATGGAACTGTGCCTTTAAGGCAGTTGACGTCCATTTCTAGTAGTCGTTCGTGGTTCCCCTTTAAGAAGTGTATTCTGTCTTGTTTAGTCCACACGGTGACGTTATTTGCTGTTACTGTCCCAACAGATATTTGGAATTGCATTGAGAACATAAGGGAGGTGAAGATTAAAGATGGCGCCCAGAGGTGTGTCTGTCCTGGTGACCAGTCGTGTAATGCGCCGTCGTGCCAGGGCAGAAGTCGTTTTAAGTCATTCCTGAGTGACGACATTGAAAAGGAGGATCTGGTCTCATCAGGGTCTTTGCAGTGTATTTCTGATCTTCTAAGGAACTCCAGGTCTACATTAAACATTGGAGTGTATAAAGGGAAGGGAAACTTCACACCTAGTGACTACCTGAAGGGCCCTGGCGTTCCTCCGGATGGGGGCCCCGTGTTCCCCTGTAGAAAGTGTAAGAAAACATTTACCGATCGACACCATTTGCAAATCCACGGCAAGGTCCACACCAGGGAGATCCGCTACACCTGCAGGGAGTGCGGAAGGGGCTTCTCACGGTCGGATTTCTTTAAAGCTCACAGCCATTTCCATGCAGGGGAAAGGCCCTTTCATTGCTCTGACTGTAAAAAGAGTTTTAGTGCTTTAAGCACCTTGAAGAAGCACCAGAAAGTCCACCAACCAAAAATCAACATACGGGTCAAAAAAGTGAGAGAAATAAACCAGCAGAATCCTTTAGATAACGTTCTACACGAGAAGAAACACGCGTGTACGGTATGTATGAAGACATTCAGCAAATCTTACAACCTGAAAGTGCATCAGAGGGTTCACACCGGGGAGAAACCCTATAAATGCCCAAAGTGCGATAAGTGTTTTTCTCAGAACGCGATGCTGAAGATCCACAGGACAAAACACGAGGAGTGGGCGCACGAGGCCGTGTGGGTGAGAAGACGCAAGCCCAGCGTCCCTACAGAAAAGGTTCATAAATGCAGTCTATGTGAAAAAGGGTTTAGTAAGCCTTACAGCCTCAAAGTCCATCTGAGAACTCACACAGGGGAGAAACCCTACACCTGTGAGGAATGCCACAAGAGCTTCTCCAAGAACAACCTGTTGACCGTTCACAAGCGGATTCACAGTGGGGAACGTCCGTACCAGTGCCCAGACTGTGTGAAGAGCTTTAGCGTGATCTCTCACCTGCGCGTTCACAGGAGAACGCACACCGGGGAACGTCCGTACAAATGCACGCAATGCGTAAAAAGCTTCAGTGATTATTCCTCAATGGTGAGGCACCGGAGGATCCATTCTGGTGACAAGCCGTACCAGTGCAACATATGTGAGAAAACCTTCAGAGAGAAGTCTCACCTCACCGTGCACCTGAGAACGCACTCGGGAGAGCGTCCGTACAAATGCACCGAATGCAACCGAACTTTCAGCGACTGTTCTTCCTACGTTGAGCATCGCAGGCATCACACGGGTTCCAAGCCCTACAAGTGTGACGTGTGCTTTAAATGCTTTACAAAGGCTTACACCCTAAAGATCCACCACCGAATTCACACTGGGGAGAGGCCATACCAATGTCTCCAGTGCCCTAGGAGCTTTAGCATCAGCTACCACCTGAAAGTGCACAAGAGATCACACATGGAGAATCCCCCCAGAGCACAGAACGAGAGGGCCAAGTCTACCAGATCCGTACAAGTGGGAGGGCAGGACTATGTGAAATCTTAGGCTACCTGGATCTTCATGTAGATTTCAATAGCCTTATATTTATATATTTCTAATAATGGTAAATAATACAGCGAACTTCATCAAATGTGTGTGTTTCTTTAAAAGAAAGTGTCATTCCTACCACCCCCGTGGATGCAGCCTGCCGGTTCATGGTGTAGATAGGGGAGACATAGGGTTACAGACAGGGGAGATATGAGGTTAATAGGGGAGACATAAGGTTACAGACAGGGGAGATATGAGGTTAATAGGGAGACATAAGGTTACAGACAGTAGAGATATGAGGTTAATAGGGAGACATAAGGTTACAGACAGGGGAGATATGAGGTTAATATGGAGACATAAGGTTACAGACGGGAGATATGAGGTTAATAGGGGAGACATAAGGTTACAGACAGGGGAGATAT
>JAACNH010001222.1:0-82058 GCA_019447015.1 Hymenochirus boettgeri
AGCCCTGACCACGCGCCCTGACCCACGCACCTGACCCAAAGCCCTACAGCTGCCCACCCTGACCCACACGCCACGCTGACCAAACGACCACAGTGACCCTACAGACTGAACCCAGCCACTGAACAGCCGTGACCCAGCCTGACCCAAACCCCAGCCCTGCGGACCCACCCGACCCCAGCCCTGACCCACAGTCCTGACACCACAGCCTACGCCCTGACCCACACTACCACAGTCCTGACCCACAGCCCTACAGCCCTGACCCACAGCCTACCAGTCTAGCCACAGCCTACAGTCCTGACCCACAGCCCTACAGCCCTGACCCACAGCCCTACAGCCCTGACCCACAGCCCTACAGTCCTGACCCACAGCCTACAGCCTGACCCACAGCCCGTTACCAGTTCGGACCCACAGCCCTACAGTCCTGACCCACGCCCTACAGTCCTGACCCACAGCCCTACAGTCCTGACCCACAGACCGACCCCAGCTCCTGACCCCACAGCCTCACCAGTCCTGACCCACAGCCCTACGTCCGACCCACAGCCCTACTGCCCCACCACAGTCCTGACCCCAGCCCTACAGCCCTGACCCACAGCCTGACAGTCCCTCAGTTCTGACCACATGCCCCACCTACAGTCCTGACCCACAGCCCTAACAGTCCTGACCCACCCAGTCCTGACCACCACAGCCCTTTTTACAGTCCTGACCACACAGTCCTGACCCACAGACCCAGCGACCACAGCCCTACAGCCCTGACCCACCAGTCTGACCACAGCCCACAGTCCTGCCCCACAGTCCTGACCCAAAACCTACAGTCCTGACCCACAGTCCTGAACCACAGCCCTGACCACAGCCCTCAGCCATGAACCCACAGACCCTAACAGTCCTGACCCACAGCCCTAACAGTCCTGACCAACAGCCCTTACAGTCCTGACCCACAGCCCTACAGTCACGACCCACGCTCTACACCCTGACCCACAGCCCTACAGCCCTGACCCACAGCCCTACAGTCCTGACCCCACACAGTCTGACCACAGCCGACCCACAGACCACAGTCCTGACCCACAGCCCTACAGCCCAACCGAACACAGTCCTGACCCACAGCCCTACAGTCCTGACCACAGCCCTACAGTCCTGACCCACAGTCCGACCCACAGCCTACAGTCCTGACCCCACAGTCCTGACCTACAGTTGACCCACAGTCCTGACCCACAGCCCTACAGTTCTGACCCACACGTCCTGCCCAGCCACCGCCACAGTCCGACCCAAAGCCCTACAGTCCTGACCCCACAGCCCACAGCCCTGACCCACGTCCTGACCCACAGCCTACCAGTCCTGACCCACAGCCCTACAGTCCAGGACCCCACAGCCCTACAGTCTGACCCACAGCGACTACAGACCTGCCCACAGCCCTACAGTCCTGACCCACCAGCCTACAGCCCTACCACCGTCTGCCCCACAGCCCTAAGCGACCCACAGCCCTACAGCCTGACCCCCAGCCCCTACAGCCTGACCCCACCCAAAGCTACGTGACCCACAGCCCTACAGTCCTGGACCCACAGCATTACACACCTGACCCACAGTCCTGACCCACAGCCATACAAGTCCTGACCCCACCAAGTCCACTCCAGCCAACCCACAGTCCTGACCCACAGCCTACAGTCCTGACCCACCCCACAGCCCATACAGCCTGACCCACAGCCCTACAGTACCGACCCAAAGCCCACAGCCCTGACCCAACAGTCTGCAAGCCCTAACAGCCCTACAGTCCGACCCACAGCCTACAGTCCTGACCCACAGCCTACAGCCCTGACCCACTGACCAACAGCCCTACAGCCCTGACCCACAGTCCTGACCCACAGCCCTACAGTCCTGACCACAAGCCCTACAGTCCTGACCCACAGCCCTACAGCCCTGACCCACAGTCAGACCACAGCCTACAGTCTGACCCACAGCCCCTTACAGCCTGGACCCCAGCCCACAGCCCTGACCCACAGTCCTGACCACAGCCACAGTCCTGACCACAGCCCTACAGTCCTGACCCACAGCCTAAGCCCTGACCAACAGCCCACAGCCATGACCCACAGCCCTGACCCCCTGACTACAGCCTGACCACAGCCCTACAGCCCTGACCAAGCCCTGACCCACAGCCCTACAGTCCCCACAGCCTGACCCTGACCTACAGCCTGACCCACAGCCTGACCCCTGACCACAGCCGACCCGACTACAGCCTACAGTCTGACCCACAGCCCTACAGCCTGACCCAACAGCCTACAGCCTGACCTACAGCCCCTGACCCACAGCCCTACAGACCTGACCCACAGCCGACCCCCGACCTACAGCCCTGACCCACAGCCCTGACCAAGCCCTACAGTCCTGACCACGCCTGATCCACAGCCCGACCCCCTGACTACAGCCCGACCACAGCCTAAGTCCTGTCCCATTTTTTCATTACATGTCACGTCTTGCCAGGATTAAACAATCTTGGGGTTTACCGCTTAACATCTATCTGGCTAATTACTGATGCGGTGGATACTAAGTGCAGGTTTTGGGTACAATCTCCATGTCCCTTATCTCCTCTTCCCTTCTGTGTGACGGGATTGATTCATTACTCACTTAGTGAGAAGCAGATAGGAAGTTAACCCCGTCTGTACTTTGTCACCCTTTATGGAAATATTATTTCAATGTGAGTCCAGCAGTGAACACAGCGTGTTAGCTACAGACTTATGGGTCCCAAACACGCCGCAACCAAATAATCATGGGTAACTGCTTTGTATAGACAACCACTGGTAAAATAATTGCACAAAGACTGGTTAAGCTGGCTATAGTGTATATAGTAGTAAGATACAGTATAGTGTAATAGTATGAAAGCATACAGTATGGTATATAGTAGTAAAATCTATAGTGAATTATGTAAAGCATACATACGTATAGTGTATGATAGTATGATAGCATACAGTAGGTAATGTATGTAAGATACAGTATATGGTGTAACGAAAGTAGTTGTGTATATAGTATGTAAAACATACAGTATAGTGTATATAGTAGTATAGCATACAGTATTGTATATAGTATGTAAATCATACAGTATAAGTGTATATAGGTATGTATAGATATATACAGTATAGTGTATATAGTATGTATAGCATACAGTATAGTGTATATAGATATGTTAGTATAGATTTACAGGTATAGTGTATATAGTATGTAAAGCATACAGTATAGTAGTATATAGGGTACTGTATTAGCATTACAGTATAGTGTATATAGTATGTAATCATACAGTATAGTGTATATAGTATGTAAATCATACAAAGTAAGTATACAGTTAGTGTATATAGTATTAAATCATACAGATATAGTATATAGTATGTAGACATACAGTATAGTGTATATAGTATGTAAAGCATACAGTATAGTGTATATAGTATTATAGCATACAGATAGTGTAGATATGTATGACAGTAGTGATAGATGTAATCATACAGTATAGTGTATATAGTAGTAATAGTCCTACAGTATAGTGTAATATAGTATGTAACATACAGTATAGTGTATTAGTATGTAAATCATACAGTCAGTGTATAGATGTAAAGCAGTTATCATTACAGTATAGGTTGATATAGAGTATGTACATCATACAGTATAGTGTATATAGTCTGTAAATCACAGTATAGTGTATATAGTATGTAAATTCATACGTTTGTATTAGTATGTAAACTCTACAGTATAGTGTATATGTATGTAAAGCTACCGTATATCGTGTATTATAGTATGTAAGCATACAGTTATAGTCTGTTTGTATGTTATAGTATGTAAAGCATACAGTATAGTGTATATAGTATGTAAATCATACAGTATAGTGTATATGTATGTAACGATAAAGTATAGTGTATATAGTATGTAAGCATACAGTATAGTGTATATAGTATGTAAAGCATACAGTATAGTGTATATAGTTGTAAAATATACAGTATAGGGTATATGTAGTAAAGCATACAGTATAGTGTTATATAGTATGTAAAGGCTACCATATAGTGTATATAGTAGTAAAGCATACAGTATGTTATATAGTATGTTAAAAGCATACAGTAATAGTGTATATAGTATGTACAATATACCGTATAGTAGTATTATGTAGTATGTAAATTAGATACAGTAAGTGTATGATATAGTATGTTAAAGCATACGTATACAGTATATAGTATGTAAAGCATACAGTAGTGTATATTAGTATGTAAATACATACAGTATATAGTCATATATTAGTATTGTAAAGCCATACAGTATACAGTAATATATAGTATGAGTAAAGTCATTTACAGATTATAGTGTTATATAGTATGTAAAGTATACAGTATACAGTAAATATAGTAGTAAAAGCATAAGTATATGTGTATATATAGTATGTACATCATACAGATACAGGAATATATAGAGTAAATCATACAGTATACAGTAATATATAGTATGTAAAGCATACAGTATGTGTATATATGTATGTAAATCATACGTAACAGTAACTTATTATTTAAAGCATCAGATATAAGGATTACAGTATAGTGTATATATAGTATGTAAAATACAGTAACGTATATATATAGTATGTAAATCATTACAGTATACAGTAATATAAGTATGTAAATCATACAGTATAACGTAATATATAGATGTAAATCATACAGATATAGTGATATATAGTATGTAAACATACAGTATACAGTAATATATAGTATGTAAACATACAGTATAGTGTAGATATATATGTAAATGTAAAGATACAGTATACAGTAATATATAGTAGTAAAGCAACAGTATAGTGTATATATAGTAGTAAATCAACAGTATAGTACAGAAGTATATATAGTATGGTAAATCATACAGTATACGTAATATATAGTATGTAAAGATACAGTATACAGTGTAATATAGTATGTAAACATACAGTATTACAGTTATATATAGTATGAAATCATACAGTATACAGAATAGATAGTATTTAAAGCATACAGTATAGTGTATATATAGTATGTAAATCATACAGTATACAGTAAGTATAGTATGTAAAGCATACAGTATACAGTAATATATAGTATGTAAAGCATACAGTATAGTGTATATATAGTATGAAACCATACAGTATACAGTAAATAGAGTATGGTAAAGCATACAGTATACAGTAATATATAGTATGTAAAGCATACAGTATAGTGTATATATAGTATGTAAACTACAGATACAGAATATGTATGAAACATAAGTATAGTGTATATATGTATGTTAAGTATCTATACAGTATACAGTAATATATAGTATGTCAAGGACATACAGTATAGTATATAGTATGTAAATCATACAGTATACAGTAATATATAGTATGTAAATCAGACGTATACAGTAATATATAGTATGTAAACATACAGTATAGTAAGTATATATAGTATGTAAAGCATACAGTATACAGTAATATATAGTATGTAAATCATACAGTATATGGTATATATAGTATGTAAATCATACAGTATACAGGTACAGTATATTTTAAGTATGTAAATCATACTAATATGTATACGTAAGTGATTATATAGTATGTAAAATACATACACGTTATTAGTGATATATAGTATGTAAATCTACAGTATAGTGTATAATAGTATGTAAATCATAAGTATCAGTAATATATAGTATGTAAATAATTACAGTATACAGTAATATATAGTATGTAAATCTCAGTATACAGTAATATCAGTTGTAAATCAACAGTATACAGTATATATAGTAGTAAATCATCAGTTACAGTAATATATAGTAGTAAATCATACAGTCTAAGTAAGATTTATAGTTGTAAATCATACAGTATACAGTAATATATAGTATGTAAATCATACAGTATAGTAATAATAGTATGTAAATCATACAGTATAGTAGATATTAAGTATGTAAATCATACAGTATACAGTAATATATAGTATGTAAATCATACAGTATTACAGTATATATAGTATGTAAATCATACAGTATAGTGTAATATAAGTATGTAAAACATACAGTATAGTGTATATATAGTATGTAAATCATACAGTATACAGTAATATATAGTATGTAAATCATACAGGTATACAGTAATATTATAGTATGTAACATCATACAGTATAGTCATAATATAGTATGTAAACATAATTCCGAGTATAGGGTAATCATAGTATGTAAATCAGACAGTATACAGTAATATATAGTATGTAAAGCAATACAGTGTATACTATTGAAATTCAATAAGTAATGATATAGTATGTAAATCATACAGTATACAGTTAATATATATAGATGGAAATCATACAGTATACCGTGTAATATATAGTATGTAAACGCATACCGTATAGTGTAGATATAGTATGTAAATCATTACAGTAACAGTAATATATAGTATGTACAGCATACAGTAAGTGTATATATAGTATGTAAATCATACAGTATTACAGTGTCATATATAGTATGTAAAATCATACAGTATAGTGTAATATAGTATGTAAATACACAGTATACAGTAATATATAGGATGTAAATCATCATATACAGTAATATATAGATGTATAAATATACAGTATCGAATGTAAATCATACAGTATAGATGTAATCATACAATATAGTATATATAAATGCATACCAGTATACAGTAATATATAGTATGTAACATACAGGTATAGTGTATATAAGTATGTAATATCATTACAGTATTACAGTAAAGTAAGTATTGTTTAAATTCATACAGTATACGTAGTAATATATACGTATGTAGAATGCAACAGTATAGTATATATAGTATGTAAATATACAGTATATCAGTAATATATATGTATGTAAATCACACAGTATAGTGATATATAGTATGTAAATCATACAGTTATAGTGGATATTAGTATGTAAATAATTACAGTATACAGTAATATATAGCATAAGTGGTAAATCAATACAGGATACAGTAAATATAGTATGAAATCCATACAGTATATCGTAATAATAGTATGTAAATCAACAGTATAGGTATATATAGTATGTAAAAATACAGTATACAGTATATATAGTATGTAAATCTACGTAATTAATAGATGAAATCATACAGTATAGTTATATATATTGTAATCATTACAGTATAACAGTAATATATAGTATGAAATCATACAGTATACAGTAATATTATAGTATGTAATAGCTACAGATATCACAGTAATATATAGTATGTATCATACAGTATACAGTAAATATAGTATGTAAATCATACAGATAGTGTTATAGTCAGTATATATAGTATGTAAAATCTACAGTATAGTTGCTACTTATTTAGTATGTAAATCATACAGTTTAGTGTATATATAGTATGTAAATACAGTTAGTTGTAATATAGTAGTGTAAGCCTACAGTTATAGTGTATAGTATGTAAATAAACAGTATACAGTAATATATAGTATGTAAATCATACACGTAACAGTAATATGTAGTAGGTAAATCATACCAGTATAAGTAATATATAGTAGTAAAATCATACAGTATACATAATATTAATGTAAATCATCAGTAATAATATTATGTATGTAAATCATACAGTATCAGTAATTACAGTATGTAAGTACTGCATACAGTATACAGTATAAATAGTATGTAAAAATTACAGTATACGTATATATAGTATGTACAATCATTACAGTATCAGTGTCATATATAGTGAATTGTAAATATACATGTATCAACCGTAATATATAGTTGTGAATCATACAGTATAGTTAATATATGTGTACAATCATACAGTATACAGTAATATATCTTATTTAAATAGACAATACAGTAAGTATATTAGGTATGTAATCATACAGTTATACAGTGTATATAGTTAATGTAAATCCTACAGTAGTGACCTATGTACATCATATACAGTATGAGATATATCATTATCAGTACAGATAGTTATATATAGTATTAGATCTACAGTTAGTGTAATATATAGGTAATGTAATCAACAGTATACAGTATATTCTAGGAGTCAATCCATACAGGCTATAACAGTAATATATAGTATGTAAAGTCATACAGTATAGTCGTGTATATTAGTACATGTACTACATACAGTATACAGTAATATATAGTATGGTCAATCATACAGTTATACAGAATATATAGTATGTAAAGCCCCGGTCATCCCCCAGCTATATAGCTGTAGGATCCCACTGTAGTGGTTAGTGTTAACCATAAAGTCGACAGTACGGAGATATAGGGATGTGTGAGCAACTCAACCCTTCGTGCACTATAGGGTTTTCTAACCCCACTGTGCGCTTGCTGACTCCTCTCTCGTGTATGTCCACTAGTTAGCCGGAAATGGCATCTCGACCACGTACTGGCTATAAGATGGTCTGTGTCTTCACACTAGTATAGTATTGCCCCTGAGCCGCATCACACCACGGCAGTGCATGCTGCAGCAGGCCGCTTCTGCACTTCATCTTTTTTTCTTCAGGCTAGTGTATTAGATTCCACGACCCCAGCGTATGTAACCGCTAACTCGCTTATTGAGCCTCCGTCACACAGGAGAACTCATAGTGTATATAAGTAAGGTAAAGCATACCAGCTTTATAGTGTATATAGTGTATGTAAATGCAACAGTATACAGTACTATATAGGTATGTAAATCATAACAGTCATACAGTAATAATAGTATGTAAAGCCATACAGGACCGGTTTGTTTATTACCGTTTCTGCCCCCTCGTATGTACATCACCAGTCTACAGTCATATCATGTCTGCACTCATACAACATCTACAGTTGATCTGCCATGTTCGGGGCTTGATGTGCCCATACAGTATAACACCCGCTAATGATCCCGTCATTCCGGTTGAAGACGGGTCACACTCTCGTATGTGTACATGTTCCGGTCCAATGTTACAGTATAGTACTAGTGACGGTAGGTAAACGTATGTAGAATCTATATAGTAGTTTGGGTTGCACTATTTCTAATAGTAATGCTTAACATCTAGTACGTTATTACTGTCAGGTTCCACAATAATTATATAGTATTGTTAACAACTCGAGTACCACGTAGTGGTTCTTGTAGATGCGTAGCCGGTATACCTCACACTAGCGCCGCGTACTTGTAGCTTCCACAGTATTTGAAGCTCCGGGGTGGTTCATCCCTATTATGTATTCGGTCTCGTAGTGTAGGATATGATCGTTAAGCATTAGCTTATTCTCACTAAATATATGTACGTAATCGTTTTTTGATCTACAGTTTTATGACTTTCTATAAGTGATGGTCACCACATGTTTGGCACGAGCAGCGATGGTTGCTAGCCTGGTATATCGTATAGTACTCGTACATCATCCAGTATGTGTATATATAGTATGTAAATCATACAGTATAGCGTATATAGTATTAAAGCATACAGTATAGTGTGATAGTATGTAAATATACAGTATAGTCGAGATATAGTATGTAATCATACAGATACAGTATAATATATAGTCTGTAAATAATACAGTATACAGTAATTTATAGTTGTAAATCATACAGTATACTAGTAATAAATAGTATGAATCATACAGTATAGTGTATTATAGTATGTAAATCATACAGATACAGTAAGAGACTGGATGTAAAGCATACAGTATACAGCTTTCCATGAGTATCATAAGTACGTTGGTGCCCACCTTGAATGCTACAACTGAAGATGCGTATTTAATTCAGGTATATTCGTTAATGTAGTCGTGTAACAGTCTCATACAGTCCTTGTAGTTACATCCAGCCGTCGTCTATGACTCGATGAGCTTAGACTGCCTGCCCTTTAAAAGCCAAGAACCCAGTCACCGTTCCGGACTGTCTCTGGTGATACCCCGATACGATACCGTACCGTATGTGTAGAATAACAGACACAGTGTATATGCGGATAGTAAGTAGATATGTATCGTTAGTGAAAGTAGAATTTACGGCAGTTATGTAGGCCCTGGATTCGGAATAGGTCAGTGTAGATATTGTAATAAGTCACACAGTGTTTATCTAGCAGTCAATATATTATAGCACTCGTCATCGGTGAATGAATTTCATATGACGAGTAGATTCACCCTAGTGTAGACCTAGTTCTACCGCTATTGCAGTGAAAAGAAAAGAGCTATTGTCCCCTAGATCCGGGACTGAGTTGGCGACTCGACACGTGATTGTCTCAGTCACGACGCTAGCCCGTCGCCGGCGTGAGTACACGGTACACACCAGACACAAAGCAAAGTTTGTGGGCATTTCTGAATAATCCTGAGACAGCGGGGTCAAATGTTTGTTCCAACCTTGGGACTCCAAAGCTGCTTCTGGCAGAACGGTCGCGCTTACACCACGTTAAGAATAAAAGACCCATAAACGGTATAAAGGGCCGATAGTGTCTATCCGTATTACACTGGCAAGAGTGTGTTGTTGCGGGCATCGGCGAGGGCAGCTCACCCCTTGACTTGCAGCCCCGTTATCCCCCATATTCACACCGGAAGGTACATCATGGTCATCTTCAGCTGCTACCCAAATATGCGTCTTGCGACTGAGCTCTACCGTTTCGGAACCCATGGCGAACACCTTTCTGCGCCGATGTAGACCCGTGTACTTCTGCTTTTGCGTAGCATTTACTTCCAATAAACGCTCAAAAGATAAACGGTTTTCAATATTTTGAGAGGTTCAAGCAGCTTTAATGGTCACTCAAATTCGATCCCTGTGTTGTTAGCCGCGATCTTTACTGTCCAGTTGTCTGGTGTTTGGAAACCATTGGACTTAATCCCATTTCACGGAACTGCAGGTAAATGTAAAACCAGCAGACAGGGGGGTCGGTTGAGAACCTGTAACCCCCGTAAAAAAACTCCCCTCTAATAGATAGAATAGATAGATAGACAGACCGACAGACAGAACAAGACAGATAGATAGATGATAGATAGATAATAGATAGATAGATAGATAGATAGATGAAAGATTAGATAGATAGATAGATAGTAGATAGATAGACAGACAGACAGACAGACAGACAGATAGATAGATGATAGAGAGATAATAGATGAGAAGAAGAGAGAGATGATAGGAGATAGATAGATAGATAGCGATAGCAGGATGGTATGGATAGATTAGACAGGTGATATAGATGATGAGCTTTGAAAGATAGATAGATAGATAGATAGATATAGCTAGATAGAAGATAATAGATGATAGATAGATGATAGATAGATAGATTAGATGCACTAGATAGATGGAAGATGGATCGTCGTAGATAGATAGAGAGTAGACAGGTGAATGATAGATAGCTTATAAGTTGAAAGATCGGATAGATAGATAGAAGATTATAGATGAAAGATAGATAGATAGATAGATTTAGATGAAAGTAGATAGAGGATAGTAGCTAACTAGATGAAGATGATAGATAAGATAGATAATAGACGGAGACGATAATAGATGATAGATAGATAGATGATAGATGCTAGATAGAGGAAGGATGGATGGATAGATAGATAGATAGTGATAGATAGACAGGGGTGATGATAGATGATTATAGCAGATTGAAAGATCAGATAGATAGATAGATTATAGATTGAAAGATCGATAATAAGATTATAGCATTGAAAGATAGATATATAGATAGATTGATAGATAGATAGATAGATAGATTATAGATTGAAAGATAGATAGATAGATAGATAGATAGATAGATAATAGATGATAGATAGATGATAGATAGATAGATAGATGATAGATAGATGGAAGGATGGATGGATAGATAGATAGATAGATAGATAGCTAGATAGATAGATAGACAGGTGATGATAGATAGATTATAGATTGAAAGCTAGATAGATAGATGATAGATAGATACATGATGGATGGATAGATAGATAGACAGATGATGATTGATAGATAGATAGATAATAGATAGATAGATGATAGATTGAAAGATAGTAGATAGATAGATAGATGATAGATAGATGATAGATTAAAAGACAATAGTTAGATAGATACATGATAGATAGATAGATAGATAGATAGATAGATGATAGATTGATAGATAGATACATGATAGATAGATAGATAGATAGATGATAGTTTGAAAGATAGTAGATAGATAGATAGATGATAGATTGAAAGATAGTAGATAGATAGATAGATAGATAGATAGATGATAGATTGAAAAATAATAGACAGATAGATATATAGATAGATAGATGAGAGATAGATAGATAGATATATAGATAGATCATCTATAGATAGATTAGATGAGAGCATAGATAGAATAGCTGATAGATAGATAGATGATAGGAAGATGATAGATAGATGATAGATAGATGATAGATAGATGATAGATAGATAGATGATAGATAGATAGATGATAGATAGATATATAGATAGATAGATGAGAGATATATAGATAGATAGATAGATAGATAGATGATAGATTGAAAGATACTAGATAGATAGATGATAGAGAGATAGATATATGATAGATTGAAAGATAATAGATAGATCAATAGATAGATAATAGATAGATAGATCAATAGATATAAGATAGATAGATAGATAGACAGACAGATGATAGATAGATGAAAGGTTGAATAGAGAATAGATAGATAATTGATAGAATTGATAGATATATAGATAGATAGCTAGAGGAGATAGATAGATGATAGATAGATAGATGAAAGACAATCGATAGATAGATAGATGATAGATAGATAATAGCTTAGATAGATAGATAATAGATGATAGATAGAGATAGATAGATAGATAGATGATAGATGGAAGGATGGATGGATGGATAGATAGATAGATAGACAGGTGATGATAGATAGATTATAGATTGAAAGCTAGATAGATAGATGATAGATAGATACATGATGGATGGATAGATAGATAGACAGATAGATAGACAGATGATGATTGATAGATAGATGAATAGATAGATAGATGATAGATTGAAAGATAGTAGATAGATTAGATAGATGATAGATAGATGATAGATTAAAAGACAATAGGTAGATAGATACATGATAGATAGATAGATAGATAGACAGATGATGATAGATAGATAGATGATAGATTGATAGATTGATAGATAGATACATGATAGATAGATAGATAGATAGATAGATAGATGATAGTTTGAAAGATAGTAGATAGATAGATAGATGATAGATTGAAAGATAGTAGATAGATAGATAGATAGATAGATGATAGATTGAAAAATAATAGACAGATAGATATATAGATAGATAGATGAGAGATATATAGATAGATAGATATATAGATAGATAGAATGACGAGAAGATATATGAGCGATAGATAGATGAGAAGATAGATAGCTGAGTAGATGAGAGATAGATAGATGATAGATGCCTGATGATAGAATAGAGAAGATGATTAGATAGATATATAGATGATAGCGAGAATATATAGATAGATAGATAGATAGATAGATGATAGATTGAAAGATACTAGATAGATAGATGATAGAGAGATAGATATATGATAGATTGAAAGATAATAGATAGATCAATAGATAGATTAATAGAGAAAATCCATAGATATAAGAGATATAGGATAGATTAGACGACAGATGATTGATAGATAGAGGAAGATAGATGAAAGCTTGAAAAGAGAATAGATAGATAATTGATAGATGATAGATATATAGACGTAGATAGCTAGGATGAGAGGACCATGGATGATAGATAGATAGATTGAAAGACAATAGATAGATAGATAGATAGATGATAGATTATAGATAGATGATAGATTGAAAGATAATAGATAGATAAATAGACAGATGATGATAGATAGATGATAGATTGAAAGATGATAGATAGATTGAAAGATAATTGATTGATAGATAAATAAATAGACAGATGATAGATGATAGATTGAAAGATAATAGATAAACAGATAGATGATAGATAGAAAGATAATAGATAGATAGATGATAGATTGAAAGATGATAGATAGATTGATAGATAGATAGATAAATAAATAGACAGATGATAGATAGATGATAGATGAAAAAGATAATAGATAAATAGATAGATGATAGATAGAAAGATAATAGATAGATAAATAGACAGATGATAGATAGATAGATAGATAGATAGATGATAGCTTAAAATATAATAGATAGATAGATAGATGATAGATTGAAAGACGATAGATAGATGAAATATAGATCATAGAAAGAGTAGATAAAGATAATTAAGAGATAAGATAAATAGATAGATGAATAGAAGATAGACAGACAGATGATAGATAGCTAGATAGATAGGATGAAAGATTGAAAGATAATAGTAGATGATATCTAGAAGATAGACAGCTGGATAGATGATAGATAGATAGATAGCATGATAGATGATAGATAGATGATAGATAGAAGATTAGATAGATAGATAGATTATAGATAGCTAGATAGATAGATGCTAGAGTCTAGATAGAGATAGGGATAGATGATTAGATAGATAGATAGGATAGATGAAGATAGATGAATAGCTTATAGAAGATCGTGCTAGATTAGATGGAGATAGAGGATAGAAGAATAGCTGATAGATAGATAGAAGTAGATAGTAGATAGATAGTTATACAACCAGATTCGAGGATAACGAAGCTGTACATACATGAATGCTAGTGGATAGATAAGTTCGTGGTTAACGGTCGTTACGTGACGTACGCATTATAGTGGACGTTTTCGGAAGATCGCGTTGATCTGGAAATGTTAACATGTGTATTTCATTCAATCTTGTACCATTACACTTACCGATGATCTGCCGACTACAAAACAAACGAACATGCGGCAGAACGAATTCTGCCAGGATGTGATCGTCAGGAAAAGAGAGAATAGTCGTGGATGTTGGTCGCATGGATCGTTAAAGCTTCATTTTCGCACGAATTTTGCACAATCGTCGGGGCAAATGTCCCAATGTTTGCAAAAATTAGTGACGTGTGTACTGGAGACTGAACTCTGGAGGTTTAAAAGCGGTCCATACAATGGCTCCTTGGCCGGGATCTTCGTAACAAGCGTCTGCAGAAGCAGTGGGTGAGACGTGATATTGGGTACCCAGAGGTGGTGCTCCAGATGGCAGCAAGCAATCACTGTCGGTTTTCCATAGCTTTCCCACCTGCTCTCATCTCTCACTGTGCGTATATTCGTTCTGTTACATGTGGAATTCCACACAAACCACAGTGACAGGCCTGATTAAGATCCTTGTCCTTCACCATAGATAAAGAAATAGATCATTCATATTGACAGCATGACCTTAATGTATGTAGGTATGTATATGTTTAGTTATATGCGCCACTTGGGGACACAGCGCTGTACCATTTTATAACACTAAGATTATACCAGGATGTATGTACTATGTTCTTTATAGCGCCATTGGGTACACCAGAGCTGGACATTAAACAATACAGATTATTATCCAGATGTATGTATATGTTTTATTTATATAGACGCATTGGGAGACACAGTCGCTTTTACATTTTTATAACAATAAGATTATACAGTATGTATCGTATATGTTTTTATTTATATAGGCCACTTGTGTACAACAACGCTTGTACATTATAAAATACAGATTAGACAGTATGTTGTAGTGATTATGTGATATTTATATCGCGCCACTTGGGTTACACAGCGCTGTAATTTTATAACATACAGATTTACAGTATGTATGTATTATGTTTATTTATATTAGCGCCACTGGGACCACAGCGCTTGTAACATTATAACAATACAGATTTACAGGATGTATGTATATGTTAATTTATATAGCGCCACGTCGGGGACACAGCGCTGTTACATTATAACAATACAGATCATACAGTAGTATGTATATGTTATTTAATATAGCGCCACTAGGGTGCACAGCGCTGACATTATAACAATACAGATTATATACCGTATGTATGTTATGTTTATTTATATAGCACCACTTGGGTATCACAGGATGTTACATTATAACAATACAGGATGTACGTATGGATGTATATGTTTATTTATATAGCGCCACGTGGGGACACGGACACAGCACTGGACATATATAAAAATACAGATTATACAGTATGTATGTATATGTTTATTTATATAGCGACCACTTGGGTACACAGCGCTGTACATTTATAAAATACAGATATACAGTTAATTATGTATGTATAGTTATTTATATAGGCCCTTGGTACACAACGCTTGTACATTATAACAATACAGATGATACAGTCTGATGTATATGTTTATTTATATAGCGCCACTGGGTGAACAGCGCTGTACATTATAACAAGACAGATTATACAGTATGTATGGTAATGTTTATTTATATACGCCACTTGGGGACACAGCGCTTGTACATTATAACCAATACCAGATTATACCAGATGTATGTATATCTTTAGTTATATAGTCGCACACCGTGGGGACACAGCGGCTGTACATTTATAACAATTACAGATACAGTATGTATGTATATGTTTATTTAATATAGCGCCACTTGGGTAAACAGCGCTGTACATTTATAACCATCAGATTTACAGTGTATGTATATGTATTATCTAGCGACAACTGGGTACACAGCGCTGTAAATTTAACAATACAGATATACAGTATGTACGTATATGTTTATTTAATAGCGCAACTAGGGTAAGCAACAGCGCTGTACATTATACCAATACAGATTATACAGTATGTATGTATATGTTTATTTATATAGCGACACTTGCGGGACAACAAGAGCTGTACAATAACAATACAGATTATACAGGATTGTATGTATAGTTTATTTATGTATAGCGCACTTGGGGACACAGCGCTGTACATTATAACAATACAGATTATACGTATGATGTATATGTTTATATAGCGCCACTGGGATTACACAGCGCTGTGTACATTATACACTACAGCTTATACAGTATGTATGTATATGTCTTTCTATCGCGCCACTCGGTGACCGCGCTGTAATTCTAACCACTACACAAAAGAAGACAGTATGTATGTATATAGGTTTATTATAGTACAGCCAGACGGACATGCTATCTTGGTTGGATCGATTATTACTTTTAGGCGCCGGCTAAGCCCCCCCCGATAAACCATACAGGATGATTACGTCTGTATGTATATGTTTATTATATAGCGCCACTGGTACACAGCGCGGTCATTTATAACAATACAGATTATACAGTATGTATGTATAGTTTATTTATATACGCCACTAGGGTGCACAGCGCTGTACATTAACAATACGATTATACGCTGTATTATTGTTTATATAGCCCAACTTGGGACCATCGCTGTACATCTACCAATACAGATTATACAGTATGAGAGTGTAAGTTTATTTCATAGGGCCAATTGGGTACGAAGCGCTGTGTACATTATAACACTACAGATTAGACAGTATGTATTTATAGTTTTATTTATATAGCGCCATTGGGTAAATAGCGCTGTACATTATAAACCAATCCGATTATACAGGATGTATGTATATGTTTATTGATATAGCGCCCACTTGGGGACAATAGCGCTTGTACATTTATTAAAACAAAATACAGATTATACAGTATGTATGTATATGTTATTTATATAGGCCACTTTGGGTACACAGCGCCGGTACATTATAACTACAGATTAGTACAGTATGTAAGTATAGGTTGATTTATATAGCGCTATTGGCGACACCGCGCTGGTACATCTATAAACCATGTACAGATTACAGTTGTATGTATATGTTTATTTATATAGCGCCATTGGGGTACGCAGCGCTGTACATTATACATACAGACGGTATAAATTGTATTTGTTATAACAGTACGTGCGTGTCCCAAGTGGCGCTATATAATAACATATTACATACAGACTGTATAAATTGTATTGTTATAGTTTATATAGGCCACTGGGGGACACAGCGCTGGACATTATAACAATACAGATTATTACAGTATGTACGTATAGTTGATTGATATAGAGCCACTTGGTTACACAGCGCGGTACATCTAACTATAACAATACAGAGTAGACAGTATTATGTATATGTTTATAATAGAACGCCAACTTAGGTATACAGGCTGTCATTATAACAATACAGATTATACAGTGTATGTATATTTTATTCTTAGCGGCCACTGGGATACAGCGCCTGTACATTATACAATACAGAATATACAGTATGTACGTATAATATGTTTATTTATATAGCGCCACCTTGGATCACAGCGCTGTACATTATAACAATAAAGATTATACAGTATGTACGTATATGTTTATTTATATAGCGCACTTGGGGACACAGCGCTGTACATGTATAACAATTAAGATATTCCAGTATGATATGTATATTGGTATTTATTATAGCGCACTGGGACACAGCGCTGTACATTATAACAAATACAGATTAGACAAGTTGTGATATTGTTTATTTATATAGCGCCACCTTGGACAACAGCACATGTACATTATAAACAATACAGGATGATACCAGTATGTATGTATAGTTTATTATATAGCGCCACTTGGGGACACAGCACGTACAGATAACAATTAAGATTATAGAAGAGTATGTATCTGTTGATTTATATCAGCGCCCTTGGGGACGCAGCGACTGTTACATTATAACAATACAGATTATCAGTATGTATGTAATGGTATTTATATTAGCGCCATGGGGCCGCGGCGATGTACATTATAAACAATACAGATTTTACAGTATGTATGTATTGTTTAGTTATAGAGCGCCATTGGGGACCGGAGCTGTACATTATACAAATACAGATTAGGCAGTATGTATATGTGTATCTATTTATAGCGCCACCTGGGTACACAGCGGCTGCTATATTATAACAATACAGATATACCGTTGTGTAGGTCTATGTTTATTAGTATAGCGCCACTTGGGGACAAGCGCTTGTACATTTATAACATAACAGATTCTCCAGTCATGTAGGTATATGTTTTATTTTATAGCGCCACTTGGGGACACAGGCTGTACATTATAACAATAAAGATTATACAGTATGTAGTATATGTTTAATTTATATAGCGGGCCACTTGGGTACACACGCTGTACATCTATACAATACAGATTAGACAGTATGTATGTAATGTTATTTATATAGCGCCACGTGGGGACACAGTGCTGTACATTATAAACAATACAGATTATACAGTTGTATGTATATGTTTATTGATATAGCGCCACTTGGGGATACCGCTGATGTATATTATAACAATAAGATGATCAGTTATGTATGTAATGTTTATTTATATAGTGCACTTGGGTACACAGCCGTGTAATTGAAAACATACAGATTATACGCACAATATGTATGTATATGTTTGTACCTAGCGCCACTTGGGGACAAGCGCTGTACATGGTTTTAGAGCAATGTGACATGTATTGTGTATATGGATGCCATATATGCCTTTATAGAGGGCTACTGTACACAGCGCTGTAGACATTATAACAATACAGATTATACAGTATGTAATGTATCTGTTTATTATATAGCGCCCACTTGGGGGTACAGCCCTGTATATTATAACAATACAGAGGATACAGGTATGTATGTTATGATTTATTTCTATAGTGACACTTGGGCGGTAACAGAGCTGTGTACAGTGGTTATAAACAAGACAGATTATACATTATGTATGTATATGTTTATTTATATAGCGCCATTGGGGACACAGAGCTGTACATATAACAATACAGAACAAAACGATTTTTTAATAATATTATACAGTATGTATGGCTATGTTAGGTATATAGCGCCACTTGGGTACACAGACGCTGTACATTTATAACCCTGACGTATACAGGTATGTAGGTATAGGTTAGTGATAGCACCAATTGGGGTACAACAGCGCTGGACTGTATAACAATACGATTAGTACCGTATGTAGTTATTGTTTATTGATATAGCCGGCCACTTGGGGACACAGCGCGATATTATACACCACACATATTATACAGTATGTATGTATATTGTTTATTTATATAGCGCCACCCTTGGGTACACGCGCTGTACATGTATAACATACAGATTATACAGGATGTTGTATATGTGGATTTTTATAGCGCCACTTGGGGAAACAGCGCGTATATTATACAATACAGTTATACCAGATGTATGTATATGTTTATTTATATGCGACACTTGGGTAATCAGCGCGGTACATTATAACAAACAGATTATACAGTAGGTATGTATAGTTATTTATATAGTGCCACTGGGGAACACAGCGCGGACATTATAAACAATTACAGATTATACAGGATGTATTATATATGTTTATTTATATAGGGGCGTACCTTGGGTAACACAGCGGTGTTACATCTTATAACAATACAGAGATACAAGTCTGTATGTATATGTTTTTTAGTAGTGCCACTTGGGTTACACCAGCGCTTGTACATTATAACAATTACAGATTATACAGTATGTATGGTATATGTTAATTATTATAGCGCCACTTGGGTACACAGCGCTTGTAACATTTAACAATACAGATTATAAGTAGGTATGTATAGTTATTTATATAGCGCCACTGGGGTGGTTACACAGCCGTGTACTAGAACAATACAGATATACAGTATGTACTATATATG
This sequence comes from Hymenochirus boettgeri, assembly GCA_019447015.1. Lineage (NCBI taxonomy): Eukaryota > Metazoa > Chordata > Amphibia > Anura > Pipidae > Hymenochirus > Hymenochirus boettgeri. The sequence continues at coordinate 20,626 of JAACNH010001222.1, forward strand.
TTATGTATATATAGGGCTACTTGGTACACAGCCGCTGGACATTATAACAATACAGAGGTATACGTATGGATGTATATGTATTTATATAGTGCCACTTGGGGACACAGCGCTGTAATTATAAACAATACAGATTATACAGTTGTTATGTATATGTTTTATTTAGAGGAGAAGCCACTGGGGGGACACAGCGTGTTACCTTATACAATAAGATTTAACTATTATGTATGTATATGTTTATTTTATAGCGCCCACTGGGTACCCAGCGCTGTACATTATAACAATACAGATTATACAGTATGTATGTATATGTTTAGTAATTAGCGCCAATTGGGTACACAGCGCTGTACATATAACCAATACAGAGTATACAGTATGTAGTATATATTTATTTATAAACGCCACTAGGGGACACAGCGCTGTTTGTACAATACAAGACCAGATTAACAGTATGTATGTATATGTTATTTATATAGCGCACACTTGGGGACACAGCGGATATTTAACAATTACAGATTAACAGTATGTCCAGAGTCTACAGTATGGATGTATATGTTTATTATTATAGCGCACTGGGGGTACACAGCGCTGGCCCATAAAAAATACAGACCGGGTTATCACTTAAAAGTTTTATCGTTTTAAACTGGTGCTTCATTTTCCCCAACCATCCGATGTTTTCGCTTTGCAATGTGAAATAACATCTGTTGGTTGGGGCAAAATTGCGCACCATTTACCACAATAAAGAAACTTTTCTTTGCCCCCTGAGGTCTACCACCAGGGCCTACGTGCATTATCCAGATCAATCACACTACCACCCCTAACCAGTGTACCGACATGGACGCTGTCCCACTCTGTGTTTATGTATTATTATTGTTCATTTTATGTTTACTTGACATGTATTTTTTTTTTATGTAATTGTGCCACACCGACCAACGCGTCCCCCACTCAGGACTGAGATCCCGTCCACGCACCGCGCACACACTCTAGGTTTCCGATTGGCCATAGGCAATGTTTTAGCCAGGATTTTGTTCTAAGACACATGTATCGCGGTGTGTACCACAAACGCTCAGCTCCCCATCACACAGGCGTAATGTTACGCTAATCCCTGATGCGAATCATCATGTCTACACACACCGCCGCCCCTTTTCTTTACTTCGTAAAAACCCCTATCTTTGTTTTTTGAGCTCAGTTGTGACCCCCCCCACCGTACTATGTTCCAAAGTTGAGGGGTGTGTTGAGCTGTTGGCTCAGGTGCAGCGCGGCTTATGGCCGAATGAGGTGTGGTCAGGGCTGATGATTTATTGAATTTTCGGCTTCACAATACATCGCATGTTGATGTAGAATAAGCATTTCTGTTTAGCTCTGTATATTTTATATTTTGACACAGGTCAACCAGGATCCGAGCACGACGGTGTGGTCTGAAGCATTTCAATGCAGAGAACGGATTTTAATACGACCAGTCTAGGCCTTTTTCTTCAGACCTTCCATCTCGGAAAAAGGAACAAGGATTTTCCCATTGGTGGACGGGGTTTTGACTTTGGGGGGGGAATGTGCTGTTAGGGGAAATAGGGTGTGGGGTTGGCGTGGAGTGTTGTCAGGAGTGCGGGTACCCTAGCTGCGATCATTCACCCTCCCTTGTGCCAGCTGTGGCTCGTATGGACCCGGATTTCCTGTGGTTTTTGACACCTGAAACACGTTTTAAATGATGAGGATGGCAGCACATAAAGAGGGCGTGGATCATCAGGGAACATTAGGCGTGCTGTGGAGGTGGGTTTGTGGTGGGATGGACAACACTGAGTTGGTGGATGGAGGGTGACTTAACACTGATTGGTGGACTGGTGCTGAAATGCAGTTATTGCAGGAGGAAGATTTTAAGTGTTGCCGGGCACGCATGAGCAAATGTTTCAGTTGGCTTCATGGTTAGGGGCACCCCCTGTTATTGGACCGCCCTCCAAGGACAGATGGACTGATAAATTACATAATGGCTATGATATGCATGCACTTCTGGAGGCCGTAGTGAGCCTTTATAGTTTAGGACCCTGTAAGAATATCATGATGGTCATTATAATTACAGTATTTCGGGCCCTGAATTCTATGTTAGTGTCTCTTATCTTGATCCAGTGGGGATGGAAGGGAAGCCATTCTTGGTGGTTAAGGTTCTTATTCATGGAGACAATGACATAGATGTCTTCTGGGATATAGATTCGTCCTGCGTTACCGTATGGTGTAATGTTTGTTTCTTCGGATCTAATCAGGAAGGACAGATGATTGTATCGGATTCTTGCTCTCCTTTTATGTCTCCGGTTTTGAGGCCATTAAAGGTCCAAGAAAGATGCAGAAAACCATCACTGTCCATCATTTCTACGGTACCCTCCCTTGTGGGAAAGTCTGGTAAAGGCAGGCACTATTAATACCCTGAAGATTCCGGTGGAGCCGGAGCCACCAGAGCTGGTCCTGAGACGTTATGAAACACTACTAAGTCTCAGGTCCAAGGCCGCAACTAGCAGTTGGATTTAAATTTTTAATTATTAATGACCCCAACCACGGGAGGGAATCTACACTGCGTCTGTTGTGGGATAAAAGCCAACCTACAGTAGTGGAAGGGTTTCCCCCCCAGGGGGGGGGGGGGACAACGGAACAGGCGTAGAACGGGGCTGGAGAAACATTGCTATATCGAGGATCGGAGGCAGGTCCATTGGATTTGTCAATATGCCAGAAGTATCAGTCTGCTTGGGGGTTAATGTTTAGTGCGGGGACATTTGGTCCGTAACGCCCTTTGTACATGCAGTTATTCTTTCTAATACATTTGTCCACTTGTTTGCCGACCCTGATCCTGGTTTCACTCTAGAGCGCGATAGTGAAAACTACGATTTCATTTATAACTAAGTTCTACCAGCCCAAGACACTGGACTACGACGAATTCGCTTTGTCTTCTGTTCTTCCGTCCCGTTTGATGACGTAGACTGACGTGTTTGGGGGGCGTCATTCCCTAGGTTAAGCTCTTTCTGTTTCTGATTGGGACCCGTCCTAAGTTCTATTACTAAAAGCACAATCGTTGTGGTAGCCTAGTCTCCCTCTATGGGCGTTTCCGTTTAATTGTGTAGACCATGTTACTGACTGTGTGGTTTTGGAGTGTCCTGACCTTCAGCGTGTTAGTGCTTGAATTACCCCGAAAGGCTCTCTTTTTTCTTGTCCGTTTCCACTCTGTCACATTACTGCATGTTACTGTTGTTTATACTACAGTACGCAGACCGTTCTTACCCTCCTTTCCCTTTTTTCTGACCCCTTGCCGAAATTAGTTCTGTCCTACTGCAAATAACCACTTTGGAGTTTCACTTACTTTTAATCCTGTTGCCTCGGTGCGGATTCCACATTGACAATTGGTTTCGTCTTAGCTCTCAAACTTTTGGCGCTAGAAGGTCTCTGGGTCGTGTGTGATGGGTTGTTATGCCATCACGACAGTCTCTAGCATTGGTGTCGGGAAGTACCGCAAAGATTGTATAAGTATGTGTTGTATTAAACCCGTCTTCTTCAAATTTAGGATTTTCAGTGGGCTTATGTTTAGACTGACTTCCTTACTGGTAGTTATTTTCTGTGTGTCATTGTTGTGGACGATAGTGCTGCTCTAGTTATTATTGCAGATGTTTTCTCTCTCCAGACTAGTTCGCACACACTCCTAGCGGAGCGTTGTCAGGGTAACTAAGATAACCACAGCCCCCCCCCCCAACGCGGTTGGCAGATTCTGCATTAGAAAAAGAAGGCGCTCAGGCGCTATTGGCGAGCGCAATCACAAAAAAAAAGCGGCGCAGGTGGCTTAACGCTGCGGTTACACACGATGAGATATTTCGGTCGATCAGTGTATAGCGCCTGGTCGAACGGACCGAAATTATCGCATCCGAATGCGACCATGTCCGGATCCCGATTCGTTCGTCCGAATCGGGATGAAAGGTAATCTTGAAATTGATTGTGAAAGGTTTTGTATGAAGATGATGAAATGAAAAAGGATGAGTCGGACATCGGTGGAAAACATGTGGTCCCTATCGGAACGACACAACGGATGCGATAAACTGTCGGACGCGGCCGCCCGCCCGTCCGTTTCTACGTCCGCCCGCCGCGAACCGACAGTCCTTCACGTCGTATTGTGGCCCGACGACTTGGTCGAAGTTGTATCGAGAGTGGTCGGGGTTCAGGCGTGTAACAATCGCCTGTTAGGTGCCGCAATGCTGTAGTTTGTGTTGCGGTGGTACCATGGACTTTAGTCCCGTTGTTAACAATAGGATCGACCGTGATTTCCTACCTGCTCATAGAATCGCCTTGGGCGTCCACGACTTTATTTCCAAAAGTCCATTAAGTGGGATTCAACTATTAATTTGAGATGACGGTAGGTTAATCTAATACGACTACCACTACTATTAATGATAGTCTGTATGGGTCATAGGTGGGAGTGGGTTGGTAGAGGGTGTTGTTGTAGGGAGACACGGTCGTATGGGTATAGGTGAATGTGTGGTATAGTGTTTTTGTTTTGTTAGTGGTATGGGAGCAAAACACTTGTAGGTCTCGTTGAGGGGTCTATCCTTTGTGGTTTGTGATGGATGTATGGTATTGAGGTGTCCTTGTGCGTTCTAAATCTAGTTTGGTTTCGCGAAGTATGTCTGGAGAGGGGTCTTCCCCCCATGGGCGATAGGAGAGGTGACTATTTGTGGGAATGTATCTGGGATAGGTGTATATCCTTTATGTCGTGTAGAGGGCCTGTTGCTGCGTTGTTGTTAGGGAGAACAAGGTTCGTATGGCGTGATAGTGATAGGTGTCTGTGGATTAGAGGAAAGACCAGTTAGATTTAGTAGTATAGGTGGTAGAGGTTTTGGTTTGTGTTTTGTAGGGAGAAGACACGGTTCTGTAGGGTGATAGGTTGTATGTGGGGTAGAGGTGCTTTGTTTGCTTGTTGTTTTAGGGATAGGGAGACACGGTCGGTATGGGTTGGGTTTCGTAGGGTGTATGTGGTAGAGGTGTTGTTGTGTTTGTAGGGCCGACACGGGGTATTCTGGATGGGTGATAGGTTGTTTTGGTATGTTGGTACGAGGTTGTGGTTTGTGCGGAGACACGGCTGTATGGGTGGATAGGTGTATGTGGGTGAGGGGTGTGTAGTGGAGACCACAGGTTGTACTCCTCCTATGGGTGCATTGGTGGTTTGTGTATGCTGATTGATGAGTATGTAGCGGTGTATTTACTAGATGGTATATCTGATAATAGACGCTTGTCCCATGTAGGTTTGTCCATAGATCCGTTGTGTTTTGTATGGTGTCCCGCACAGTGACCTACGAGGATCTGCTGCCGGTGTACTACTACGAAGCTAGCAAGTGAGGGACTCATATCTAGTTGTATCGACAAGGTCACCTAACTCAAGGTAGGGTGATAAGTATGTGATGGATGTATATGGGGCAGCAGTGGGTCTAGAGTGTCCCGCATTAAATATTTATACAATATCCATATTTTCGATAGAAATTTATTTTATTGTACATGTTGTTTCCATGTTACAGTAACATACGTTGTATTTAGTATAACGGTCACCATATCCCCATTATTTATTACATCAGCGTGTCCATGTGTTATTATATATGTATATTATATGTTATTATTGAATATCCTAGTAAAGTGAACACTGGGGTATTTTAGCCAGTGTTACATCCCTCAAGCAATAAAATAAAGGATTCTAGGAATTAAATAGCTACCTAGCTTCCCATTTCCTGAGCCTTCTCTTTAAAGAGGTTTGCACGTCTGTAGTGGTTCAACTACAACTCTCAGCATTCCCTGTCACCATATATTATCCTCATGTCCCATAAAACACTAGAATAGCGCAGCTTTTCTTACACAGTTCCTGATTGGGCGCCTTGAGCGCGCTCTTTGTGCTGGACGAGAATTGCTTGCTTGTCCATGAGTTTGCTAAATGCTCCATTCCTGTTCTGGAGCAATTCCTTGTGTGTCCCACACTCCACCACCCTCCCCTGGTCCAGAACGGCTACCGAGTCCGCGTTCTGGATAGTGGACAGTCTGTGTGCGATGATGAGGACGGTCCTTCCTTCCATCAGTCGGTCCAAAGCCTCCTGGACTAAAAATTCATTCTCCGCATCCAGAGCACTGGTGGCTTCATCCAGCAGTAATATCCTGGGGTCCTTTAGTAGGGCCCGGGCGATTGCAATCCTTTGCTTTTGCCCCCCAGACAGAAGGACCCCCTTTTCTCCTACTATTGTATTAAAACCTTTAGGGAAACTTTCAATAAAACCCAAAGCGTTGGCCACTTTGGCCACCCGATGGACCTCCTCTTGTGTGACGTTCAGAGGGTCCTCAGCACCATAAGCAATATTGTCCAAGATGGAGCAGGAGAACAAGACCGGCTCTTGGCTAACAGTTCCTATCTTAGACCGTAGCCACAGTGGATTTAACTGGCGGACATCATGGCCGTCTACATGTACCGACCCACCGTCCGTATCGTACAACCTCAGCAGGAGTGAGACGAGGGTCGATTTGCCAGATCCGCTGGAGCCCACCACTGCCATGACAGTCCCGGGAGGGATACGGAGATTGAGGTCCTGGAAAATAGGGGCATCTGGCCTGCTTGGGTACGAGAATGTGACATTCTGGAACTCTAAGGCTCCTTTGAACGTTTCTGCACTTAACTCCAGCCCCTGATTGAAGGGCATCACAGGTTTCCTATCAAGAAGTTCCCAAAGTCGGCCCCCTGCCCCAAAACCCTTCATTAGCTCCGAATAAAAGGAACTGAGCCCTCCAATGCTGATTCCCACCCAAAACGCATACATGAGGAACGAGGAGAGCTCTCCTACGGTCATCTGTGCTGCCCCTGTTAGCATTCCTCCCTTGTACAGGACTGCAAGGACAATCATATTGCCAGATAAACCAGTAAGGCCAAAGAATCCAGCACGGAGCAGAGCCTCCTTTTTTGCCAAGTGGAGGACATAGTCAATTTTATTGTCATATTTACTCATTTCAAGGAGCTCTTTACCAAACGCTCGGACGGTTCTGATGCTGCCGATCCGCTCTTCAGCTAACTGGGTGGCGTCTGCAAGAGAATCCTGGGTCAGTCTGGAGAGTTTCCTTAAATATCTCCCATAAATCACAGCTACGACGGCAAGAGGAGGCACAATGCTCAGTACGAAGGTGGCCAGTTGAGGAGAGACGATGAACATCATCCCAACACCGACCGAGACCTGCGCGATCGCTCTCAGACCATCAGACAGGTTCTCGGTGACAGACCGGCCAAGTAAAACGGTGTCGGAGGACAGACGGTTGATCAGTTCCCCGGTTCGAGTCTTGTCAAAGAACCCGACCTCCTGAGTGATGACGGAGGTGAACAGGGAAGAGCGCAGCTTGCGTACAATCCGTTGCCCTGAGGTCTGCATGAGGTAGACACGAGCAGCGTTGGCAGCAGCGCCGCAGAAGAAGATGGCGCTCAAGAAGCCACAGAGGGAGGTCAGGTTCGTGTAGAAGTCTCCACTCGGATTGGAGTAAACCACGTCAATAACTTTCCCCAAGAAAAACGGTGCGGACATGGTGATGGCGCTGGATACGGTTAGAAATCCCACAGCAGCCGAGAGTCGCCATCTTTCCGGATGTGCCAACGAGAGCAGCCGCCTTATATCCTGCGAGATGAGGTTTTGCTTGGAGGGATTCAGTGGATTTTCTCCTTGTAATGAATTTGCGGTGGTCTTTTCTTTGGCACTGGCGTGCTGGTTTCTGTACCAGCGGTTGGTTTTGGCTAGCGGGGGGCTACGTATAACGTGAGAGGTAATAGCTGGAGAAATAGAAGTAGGTCCGAATCTCTGGTGTAAACAGCAGCCTGAGTGGGTTCTCTGCCAATATCCCACGGTTCTGGTAGTCGAGGTTTGCTTGGCCTTTAGACCCACGTACAGTCTGGAGACTGCGAGCACTGGAAGTCCGTGTGCCGTGTGCCATGATCTTTGGACTCCAATCAAGGTGCTGCCCAGCATGTCCTGAAAATCCCAAACACAGAGCAGTAAGAAAGGGAAATTAATGGTAAACAGCGGGGTAATGAATGAGATTTGGTCCCTGTCCTAGTAATGGTGGATCATGTCTACCGGTGATACTGGGAACATTTCTGCTGATTGGTGCAAGGGTGTGTGTGACTGATAACAGCTTAACCCACTCCGCCCTGGGTGGGGGTCCCACACGTCCTGCCCTGTCATAACGACTCTGATCCCCTCTGGGAGTTTACACTGAGACAGGCTGGGACAGGGGTAATTTTTCTGGGATGGTTCGTTACACAAACACACAATATTACAAACTAGACGACATGCTCTATGGATATTCAGACTTGTGTGCCTACAGATGTTTGAAAACTACAACTCCCAGCATTCCTCAACAACAGAGGGAAACAAAGGAGTGCTGGGAATTGTAGTTTTTCAACATCTGTAGGCATATTGTTTTAGAATCCCTGCTATACTATCTACTAAATATCTATATAAAATAATCAATACTTTATATTCTATCTATTATATATATTACAGAAGCCCAGAGTGCCCCCTCACAGCCAGAGTTTGCTTTTCCAAAGATGACATAACCTAAACAGGTGGGCATTAAAAAGGAAAAGTTTGCTGTTTGAGACACATGAAACAGAAAAAATATATCTAAAATCGTAGGCCATGTAATAAAGTAATAGAACTTCTGTTTTTCAAATATAGATCTGTATTGAATTGTATTTTAATTGAAAAACTATTTTCTCTTATTTAAGTTTGTTTATATTTATATTGTTAACCCTATTTATCTTATGGTTGAAAACATTACTTTTTTTTACAGTCAAGTCGTATTTAAAAGTGAAGCCCAAGTTAACTTAACCAACAACACTTACTGTCCACAAACATCTAGTAATAGTTTAATTTTATTTTAAAATTATTTAAATATGTTTGTAATAAAAGTTTCATTAGAACACAATATTTGTTTTATTACTTTTTGGATAAAGGATTTAGATAGAAAATAAAATAATTTGTGTGTTAGGAAAGTTTGGTGTGGGGTACATTAATATTAACTTGCACACTAGAGCAAATTTAAGCATGCATAGTGTTATATTGTCCAAGCATGCTTTTCACATAATGTGTCAAAATTTGTTGTTCCATGAAACAAATCAACTTATAACGTTGATCATAGTATGATAAGGCCAGGCATTTGTCCAGAACACCACAGTTACATCAAAAAGATAAGAGCTAATGCGTTAGCACCTTCAGAAAAAACATTCTCCTTTATTCCTATTACATACACCATTTGGGTCTATGGGCCCTATTTATAAAAGATCAGTATCGTTATCGTTATCGGTAAATACCGGTCGTTATCTCTAAATACCGGTCGTTATCGGTAAATACCGGTCGTTATCGGTAAATAACGTCGTTATCGGTAAATAACGGTCGTTATTTTACGATAATGATCGGTATTTTACAATAACAATACCGATCTTTTATAAATAGGGCCCAATGTATCAAAGCCAGTATTTCTTTGCAGCAAAATATCAAGCAATGCTTCACATTTTCCTTTTTGAAGACATTTTTTCATCGTAAAAGTAATGTTTATTGAAAAACAATATCAAAAATGGTTTCTGTAGCCAAAATAGTATACTTGGGGTATGGCTCCCATTTTTTAGATCAAAATAATAAGCTGAGTGTAGAACTACATTTTGGAAGTCCTTTAATCCCACAGTCTCATAAATGTCTAAATAAAAACATTAAGACATAAAAATCCTAAAGTTATAAATCTTTATTCTGGTAAACTAAATAGTCTTATTACCATTGACCAAACCAAAGGCTGCAGACTCCTCTTTCAGCTACCAAAGCAGAGTTCCCAGGGTGCAGACCCCTGTTCTGGCTACCATAACAGAGTTCCTGGGGTGCAGACCCCTGTTCCAGCCACCAGAACAGAGTTCCCAGCATACAGACCCCTGTTCTGGCCACCAGAAAAGAGTTCCCAGTTTGAAAAGCCCTGTTCCTGCCACCAGAACAGAGTTCCAGGGTGAAAACCCCCTTTCCGGCCACCATAACAGAGTTTCCATGGTGCAGACCCCTTTTACGGTCACCAGAATACAGTTCCCAGGGTGCAGACCCCGGCTCCGGATACTAAAACAGAGATCCCAGAGTGCAGACCCCTGTTCCGGCCACCAGAACAAAGTTCCCAGGGTGAAAACCCCCGTTCCGGATACCAGAAAAGAGTTCCCAGGATGAAAGGCCCCATTCCGGCCACCAGAAAAGAGTTCCCAGTGTGAAAAGCCCCTTTCTGGCCACCAGAACAGAGTTCCCAGCATGCAGACCCCTGTTCTGGCCACCAGAAAAGAGTTCCCAGTGTGAAAATCCCTGTTCCGGCCACCAGAAAAGAGTTCCCAGTTTGACAAGCCTTGTTCCGGCCACCAGAACACAGTTCCCAGGGTGAAGAGCCCTGTTCCGGCCAATAGAACAGAGTTCCCAGGGTGAAAAACCCTGTTCCGGCCACCAAAACAGAGTTCCTATGGTGCATACCCCTGTTACGGCCACCAGAACACAGTTCACAGGGTGCAGATGCCTGTTTCGGCTACCAGAACAAAGTTCCCAGGGTGAAAACCCCCATTCCGGCCACCAGAAAAGAGTTCCCAGGGTGAAAGGCCTCTTTCCAGCCACCAGAAAAGAGTTGCCAGTGTGAAAAGCCCCTTTCCGGCCACCAGAACAGAGTTTCCAGGGTGCAGACCCCTGTTCCGGCCACCAGAACACAGTTCCCGGGGTGAAAAGCCCTTTTCCGGCCACCTGAACAGAGTTTCCAGGCTGCAGACCCCTGTTCCGGCCACCAGAACATAGTTCCCAGGGTAAAAACACCAGTTCCGGCCACCAGAAAAGAATTCCCAGGATGCAGACCCCTGTTCCCACCACCAGAACATAGTTCCCAGGATGCAGACCCCTGTTCCGGCCACCAGAACAGAGTTCCAGGGTGAAAACCCCTGTTCTGGCCACCAGAAAAGGGTTCCCAGGGTGCAGACCCCTGTTCCAGCCACCAGAACAGAGTTCCCAGGGTGAAAAGCCCTGTTCCGGCCACCAGAAAAGAGTTCCTAGTGTGAAAAGCCCTGTTCAGGCCACCAGAAAAGAGTTCCCAGTGTGAAAAGCCCTGTTCCGGCCACCAGAACACAGTTCCCAGGGTGAAGAGCCCGGTTCCAGACAACAGAACAGAGTTACCTGGGTGAAAAGCCCTGTTCCGGCCACCATAACACAGTTCCCAGGGTGAAAAGCCCTGTTCCGGCCACCAGAACAGAGTTACAGGGTGAAAACCCCCATTCCGGCCACCATAACAGAGTTCCCATCTTGCAGACCCCGGTTACGGCCACCAGAACACAGTTTCTAGGGTGCAGACCCCGGTTCCGGACACTAAAACAAAGTTCCCAGGGAGCAGACCCCTGTTTCGGCTACCAGAACAAAGTTTCCAGGGTGAAAACCCCTGTTCCGGCCACCAGAAAAGAGTTCCCAGGGTGCAGACCCCTTTTCCAGCCACCAGAACAGAGTTACCAGGGTGAAAACCCCCTTTCCAGCTACCAGAAAAGAGTTCCCAGGGTGAAAAGCCCCTTTCCGGCTACCAGAACAGAGTTCCCAGGGTGCAGAACCCTGTTCCGGCCACCAGAACAAAGTTCCCAGGGTGAAAACCCTCGTTCCAGCCACCAGAAAAGAGTTCCCAGGGTGAAAGGCCACATTCCGGCCACCAGAAAAGAGTTCCCAGTGTGAAAAGCCCCTTTCTGGCCACCAGAACAGAGTTACGAGGGTGCAGACCCCTGTTCCGGCCACCAGAACAGAGTTCCCAGGGTGCAGACCCCCATTCTAGCCCCCAGAACAGAGTTCCCAGCATGCAGACCCCTGTTCCGGCCACCAGAACAAAGTTCTCAGGGTGAAAACCCCCGTTCCGGTCACCAGATAGGAGTTCCCAGTGTGAAAAGCCCCTTTACGGCCACCAGAACAGAGTTCCCAGAGTGCAGACCCCTGTTCCAGCCATCAGAACACAATTCCCAGGATGTAGACCCCTGTTCCGGCCAGCAGAACACAGTTCCCAGGGTGCAGACCCCTGTTCCGGCCACCAGAACACAGTTCCCAGGGTGAAAAGCCCTGTCCCGGCCACCAGAACAGAGTTCCCTGGGTGAAAAGCCCTGTTACGGCCACCAGAACAGAGTTCCCTGGGTGAAAATCCCTGTTCCGGCCACCAGAACACAGTTCCCAGGGTGAAAATCCCTGTTCCGGGTACCAGAACAGAGTTCCCAGGGTGAAAAGCCCTGTCCCGGCCACCAGAACAGAGTTCCCTGGGTGAAAAGCCCTGTTACGGCCACCAAACAGAGTTCTCTGGTGAAAATCCCTGTTCCGGCCACCAGAACACAGTTCCCAGGGTGAAAATCCCTGTTCCGGGTACCAGAACAGAGTTCCCAGGGTGTAGACCCCTGTTCCGGCTACCAGAACACAGTTTCCAGGGTGACAATCCCTGTTCCGGCCACCAGAACAGAGTTCCCTTGGTGAAAAGCCAATATATATTTCACAAGTAGCGGAGGCACTCACAGGACTTAGTAAAACATATACTTTTATTAAAGCATGTTAAAAACGCTCAAACATCAACGCGTTTCGGCTCAGAGACAAGCCGCCCTCAGGATGTCTCTGAACCGAAACCGTTGATGTTTGAGCGTTTTTAACATGCTTCAATAAAAGTAATGTTTTACTAAGTCCTGTGAGTGCCTCCGCTACTTGTGAATATCGTATCCATTGGAGTGCACCCGCACGGATGACAAGTGGAATCGTGTGCCGATCGTTAACCTATATGATATATATAATATATTATATATATATATATATAATATATATATATATATATTATTATATATATATATACATGTTTATGGCATGTATGTTTCATAAGTTTCAGCTGCAAATTTTTTATTTTTAAAAATTGGCCTTGAATTTGTCTCTAATAATTTATTTCAGAAAAACTAAAAATCATTAATAAAACTTTCAATTTCATGAACAGATGTGTACGGGTATCGAAACTTACATATTACCTGGGGTATGTCAATCAGAAGAGCTTATAGATTTCAATGTGGTGCTGAATGGTGGAAAGGGCTGTTTTAGTATTGGGGGGTCTCCTATGCAGGCAATGTGGGGTACCTACATATATCAGGTATCGTTATAACCGGAGCTTTTAGAAACAGTAAGAATTTTGTGAATAAACATGTTTTCTAGAAGTAAAAAGGGTAAATTTCACCTTTTCCTTTATTTTCCCCCAAAATTTACTGAAATCTCTGGAAAACTTACCAAAGCGTGATATTTAGTGTAAAGAAAATAGATAGAGATATTCCCTAATTCCTAGGTTTTTTCCTACCGATATAGTTTTAATACTTAAAATCCCCTTCATAAAGACAATAAAACTTTAATGTTTTTTTTCCTTCTTCTTCTCTTGTTTAGTGCAGGTCCCCAGAGACTTTATTGAAATAGACTTTTCTGGAATGGTATCATTATTACTGTTATTTACTACACACAGATAATCACCTTTAATTAAATACTGTAAATGTAGAACAGAAACCACAGGGGCTTGTTCCTATAACTGTACAGATCCTGTCTCTGGTCTCTATATAATGATGGTTGGATTATCCAGTTCCTTACACTGATCTACAGATGAAGGTGAATCCTCTATCCCCTGTGTCACTCTGTACCACTGACTGCTGGGGAATCTCTCTCATCCTTTACCTGTACTGGGTCAGGTTTTTTTTATTTAGAGGAGCGATGCTGGAAATAGATTGTTTAATTAACCTCGTCATGTTACTGATTTATCTCACTGTGCTGTGTGTTGGATCCTTCACACGTGAGATTCGGAATATCAATCCTGCTTGTTCTCTGAAGATGATTTATAAAGAGGATGGATATGAATATATTAAGGAAGGAGATATCATGATTGGAGGAGTTATGTCTGCACATTTAACCATAATAAAATATAATGATAGACATGGTTCTGTCTTCCCTACTGGTTCATGTGTCCTGTAAGTTATATCTTATTATCTTATATAGATTAAAATATGAAATATATTGAGAGAACACTGCCTACATAATCTACTAATTTATATAGAAAACAAGGTGAGAAAGTTGCACTCCAAAGGTGAGTTTATTAACTAGTAAACCACAAAATCACAACGTTTCGGGGTGTAAACCCTTCATCAGGTATGTGCAAGTAACCTATCCACAGAGTTCAATACCCTGGTGCTAAATATAACTCCTCCTCAAAGAGAGTATCTAATGCAACGTGTTATAAATATATATAAGATATATAAAATGTGCATCACAGTAATCTTACAATTATATCAATATAAAAAAACCAAGATCCATAAAAAAATTGTGTAAAAACATATCCATTATTTCAAATTAAGAAGACCAATTATTACCTAATTAGATAGTGAGACAGTCCCTGCAGTTTCAATTGATTCACTACCAGAGGGAGAAACACAAGAAACACATACGGAGGCATGGACACAGACAGCAGATAAGGTTCCTTTGGTACACAGAGGGGGGACTCTGGCCTTGGGACAGAGGGGGGACTCTGGCCTTGGGGGGTCTCAGGGCTTGGGAATCTAAGGGGACTTGGACTTGGGACATGGAGGAAGGGGACTCTGACCTCTGGAAAACTGAGGGGTCTCTAGGCTTGTGATATGGAGGAAGGGATCTATGGCCTTGGGACACTGAGAGGGGACTCTAGGCTTGGGAAACCTCATTTAAGTCATTTCTCCAGAGCGATCAGCTCTTGAGCGATTTTCTTTCAAAGGGATTTTCTGTTTTAAAGGGATTTTCTGTTTTTAAGGGGAGAGCGTTAAGAAACACAAACGTTTATTAATTGTGGTTTGCAGCCTAGTAAATGTACTAACCTAACACTATTTATTTCTAGGAGGGTGCCTGTGTAAGTAATAAATCACTGGTGTGTTTGGTTTTATTTATTTATTTTTTTTACTAATTACTACTTAGTTAGGTACTACTAAGGTAGTAGGAATTATTTCAGTAAACTCAAAGCACTGGGTTACTAAAATAAAGGGATTTGTTTGTTTTTAAGGGGAGAGCATTAAGAATCTAAAGCATTTAAAACAAGAAAGGGGTTAAGAACAAGGCTGTTATGCTTGTGAAGGTTCTCATTCATCCAGGTCATGGTATATCTGTTGTAGGTTCTCATTCATCCAGGTCATGGTATATCTGTTGTAGGTTCTCGTTCATCCAGGTCATGGTATATCTGTTGTATTCAATTAGATCAACTGGACTTGAAATGTAGTTCTTGAAGACGTTTCGCTAGTCATCCGACTGGCTTTCTCAATTCAGAATGACTTGTACAAGAATCTGTGGCAATTATGTACCCTGGAAAATCCCAATTAGCATATCACAGCCAGGTGTTAAGGGTGTGATTAGATAGTGGCTAAGAGGTGTTATAGGAACGCCCAGAGTAAGGTGTTAAAACAGCATTGTACATGGCAGACAGTTGATGAACTTGGACTGCTTGGTAGAAGTTAAGGAAAATGGTAAACTGGAAGTAGAGGTTTACAGAAAACCAACACACACAGATCAGTATTTGATGTTTGACTCCCACCACCCTTTACATCACAAGCTGGGTGTCATCAGAACCCTGCAACACAGAGCTGAGAACATCCCCACTAGCACAGAGCTGAGAACATCCCCACTAGCACAGAGCTGTGAACATCCCCACTAACACAGAGCTGAGAACATCCCCACTAACACAGAGCTGGGAACATCCCCACAAGCACAGAGCCGAGAACATCCCCACTAGCACAGAGCTGAGAACATCCCCACTAACACAGAGCTGGGAACATCCCCACTAGCACAGAGCCGAGAACATCCCCACTAGCACAGAGCTGAGAACATCCCCACTAGCACAGAGCCAAGAACATCCCCACTAACACAGAGCTGAGAACATCCCCACTAACACAGAGCTGAGAACATCCCCACTAACACAGAGCTGGGAACATCCCCACTAGCACAGAGCCGAGAACATCCCCACTAGCACAGAGCTGAGAACATCCCCACTAGCACAGAGCCGAGAACATCCCCACTAACACAGAGCTGAGAACATCCCCACTAGCACAGAGCTGAGAACATCCCCACTAACACAGAGCTGAGAACATCCCCACTAACACAGAGCTGTGAACATCCCCACTAGCACAGAGGCGAAGGCTAAAGAAATGAAACATCTCAGAGGAGCCCTTAACCCTTTCATTGCCACCAATGGTAAATTTTACGGTGCTCTATTTCCTTCCTTTTTTGCCAAGCATGGTAAAATTTACGATTGGTGGCAACGGCCCTTTAAATCCCTCCCACAGGCTCCCCCGTGTGATCGGAGGGCACTATTCAAGTGCCCTCCCTCTCCCCTCGATCCCCCATCGGTTTGGTCCCACACCGATGGGGGGATCTCAAGAAATTAACCCCTAAAGTGCCGGATCGTATAGGGAATCCCTCCCACCTCCCGGTACTTCATTCCTTGCAGAGCCGCAGCGGAAAGGGAAGTCCCGTGACATCACAGGACGTCCGGGGCTTCCCTTTGGTGTCCATCCCCATATTGCCTGGTGGTCTAGTGGACTAGTAAACTGAGATCGGTTCCGATCTCAGTTTACTACCGAAGTATAGCAGCAGGCACTATGTGCCTGCTTGCTATACTGCATACGAAAAAAATGTAACTGCTAGGGGCAATCGGGGGGCAGCATTCAGGTGCCCCCCTAGCCCCCTCGATCCCCCCTTGATTTCATAAAAATCCGTTGGGGGGATCGGGAGATAGCAGTGCCTGAAGTGGTGCCCCCTCCTCTATTGCCGGTCCCTCTCTGCCTCTGCTAAGATCGGTAAGGGAGACCCCGGTGACATCACAGGGCTTTCCCTTTCACCGGGGTCTTCCCTTTGCAAGTTCTCTGATGCCCCCTAGTGGTCTAGTAGAGGTACTGCAGTGTGTTCTCATATAGAGCATGCTGCAGTACCTGTATAGTAAAAGCTGTCATGCTAACAGCCTTTACTATACATTTTGTGAATGGAACTCAAAGTTCCATTCACAAATAGGATTATTTCTAAGTCTTTGCTACTTAGCAAAGACTTAGAAAAAAAATGGGGACAGAGATCAAAATTTGGTGATCACTTCTGATCACCAAATTATTGATCTTTGCCAATGAATGAAAAATCACTTCCTGGAAAATGATTTCCGGGAAGTGATTTTTCCGATCGGATTTCGAATTGGAAAACGGGCATTTATGCCCGTATTCCAAGTTCGTTATCATTCCCTAAGATGATCTGATGATCATCTATGGGAATGAGCCAAAAAAAAGGGGAAATGCGCACAAAAAAATTCTTAAAGTGATACACACCCCCTTTTTTTTTTTTACCCTAAAACTCTAAATTAGCAAAAACTTTGTCTTTTCCAAGCTTCCCAATGCCCCCGGTGATGGTGATATCGGTAAAGTAAACGCAGATCATTATTTGTCCATCAAGGGAAACTAAGCCTATTTTGTAGAAAATTTTTGCAGAGGTAGAGGTACAAAAAAAAGACCGATTGAAGTTTTAGGATCAGTAAAGTATGCAAAAACTTGTGTGACTCTCGTACTAACCGGTTTCACCAAAATACCACTAAAAGGGGGGGGTGGGGGGGGGGGGTTTGTGGCGGTTTAATTTTTTTGTGTAATGCATTTCGCATGGGTTCCATTTGAGCTAGTTTGTGGCCCCGTCTCTGTTTGCACCCACCCATATGGGATACTGTTTGATTCAGGACATGTGGGAGATTCCATTTAGCGGGTTTTTTTTTTCTTGCCATGTGGGTTTAGGTAGGATTTCAACCTTGAGACCTCTTTTTTTTCTTCCACAAAATTCCTAAAAGCACGGAGTTCTATGAATAACAGCGTCTGGAATTCTTCATATATATACGAAAGCATGATACCGTTACATAGCTGAAGGTGTGTAGATTCCAAAAAGATATAGTTTTGGGGGGTATTTCCAAGTTGAATAGGGTTCAAATTACAGAACACTGATTTTTCTTGTAATTGCACTTCTGCATGCGTCCCATTTGAGCTAGTTCGTGGCCACACCTCTGTGTGCACCCACCATATGGCATACCGTTGATCAGGACATGTGGGAGATTCACATTTAGTGAGTTTTTTTGTGTCAAGGGGGTTTAGTAGGATTTCAACCTTTGAATCATCTTATTTTATTTTTCACAAAATCTCCAAAAAGCATGGAGTTTATGGATTACTGCGTCTGGAATTCTTCATGTATGTATGTAAGCATGGCACCATTATGTAGCTGAAGGTGAGTAGTTTCACAAAATATATAGTCCATGGGGGGGGGTATTTCCAAGTTTCTGGGCTGTTTCCTTTTTTGAAAAGGGGTAAACTGTTCAAATTACAGAGCACTTTAATTTTTTCTTGTATTGCGCTTGTGCAAGCATCCCATTTGAGCTAGTTGGTGACCACATCTCTGTTTGCACTCACTATATGGCATACCGTTTGATTCAGAAATTGTGGAAGATTGACATTTAGTGGGTTTGTATTTGTGGGCGGCATTTCCAAGGTTCAGGGCCGTTTCCTTTGAAAAAGAGTAAGCTGTTCAAATACAGAGCTCTTTGATTTTTTTTGTAACGGACTTGTGCATGGCTCACTTGTGACTAGATGGCTTCCACGGCCATGTGTGAACATGTATATGCTACCGTTTGAATCAGGGCATTTGGGAGATTGATACTTGACAAGTTTTTTTCTATATTGCATGGGAATTTGACATGCAAACTTTGAAATTTTTTTTTGTTACATTTTTCCAGAAAATCTGGTACAAGTGTGAAATTCTATGGAGACGGTGCCCACACCATTGGTGGTATGCATAAAAAAGAATGGCACCGTGCATAGTAGCTGAAGGTGTGTAGATTCCAAGAATATATAGTTTTGGGGGGATATTTCAATAAAGAGGGTTGTTTACAGTGTTCTCCTAGGGTCTTTTAGCCGGGTGGCCCACCCGGCTACTTTTTCATGCCACCCGGCTGGAAAAAAAATTCTTAAGAGAACACTTGTGATTTAAAAAAAAATTAGATGTAGGTTTAATAGGTGTACCAATATGCAGTAAAAAACTCCTGAAAACTGCCCAGTCCAGACACACTTGTAACCTTATTGTAGCAGGTTAACTAGCTTTTCCAAGATCCCAAGGCCACAAAAGGTTGGCACATGTATTTGTGCTGCCATTTTACATGGGTTACCTTCAGATGTTGTTAGAACTACAATTCCCTGCAGATGTTGTATAAAACTATATAATGAGCATGATGCAGTGCAACATTTTTCCCCACCACACAAATTTCCTTGTCCCACCCCACCCGGCTACTTTTTCATGGCACCCGGCTTGAAAAAAATTCTGGGGAGAACACGGTTGTTTAGTCTGACAAATCTGAAAAGTTGCTGTAATTGGACCACTGTGCATTGGCTTTCTTTGTAGCTATCTTTATTCCACGTCTGCTGTGTAACAATGCATATGGCATACTGTTTGATTAGGACATTGGGAGGAGATTGATATTTGGTAACTTTTTTTACATACTTGGGATTTTGGCATGATTTCTAACTTTGAAAGTGTTTTTTGTTAATTTTTCAGAAATCGGCTAAACATTCAAACTTCTACGAAGAACTGTCTCAACATCATTGAAGTAGAATGAAAACAAGCTAAAGCATTACATACTGAAGGTGTGTGATTCCAATGATATATAGTTTATGGGAGGATTTCTGAGTTTTGGGGTGTTTGTGGTTAATTTGGATTTGACTGAATATGTTTGCGTGTTTTTAGCCATCGTGCATTGTCCTCACTTCGTGACAGTAGCTTCCACGTCCACGTGTGTAAACCATGCATATGGCATACCATTTGATCAGGACATTTTGGGGATTGATGTTTGGTAACTTTTTTTTACATTCCATAGGTTTTGGCATGATTTCTACCTTTGAAGTTGTTTTTGTGCATTTTTTCAGGAAAGTGCAAACTTCTACGACAAAAACTGCGGCCCACTCTATTGATGGTATGAATGAACTAACTACAGTGTTACATAGCTGAAGGTGTGTAGATTTCAGGAATATATAGTTTGTGGGGGGGTTGTTTCTGAGCTAGGGGTTGTTTTGTGGGAAAAACTGCAGACTGTCCGAATTCGGAATTGGCTAAATATTTTCGCTGTTCTTGAGCCATCGTGCCTTGTCTCACTTTGTGGCTTTTGCTTCCACGTCCGCGTGTGTAACCACACATATGGCATACCGTTTGATTCAGGACATTTGGGGATTGATGTTTGTGTAACTTTTTTTACATTCCATGAGGTTTTTGGCATTGATTCTACCCTTTGAAGTTGTTTTTTGTTCCTTTTTCAGACAAATGCGAACTTCTATGAAGAACTGCGCCCACACCATTGATGTATGAATGAACAAACTACAGTGTTACTAGTGAGGTGTGTAGATTTCAGGATAATATAGTTGTGGGGGTTATTTTCTAAGTTACGGGGGTGTTTTGTGGAAAAAACTGCAGACTGTCCGAATTCGGAATTGGCAAATATTTTCGCTGTTTCTGAGCCGTCGTGCATTGTCTCACTTTGTGGCTTTCGCTTCCACGTCCGCGTGTGTAACCACACATATGGCATACCATTTGATTCAGGACATTTGGGGGATTGGTATTTGGTAACTTTTTTACATTCCGTGAGGTTTTGGCATGATTTCTACCCTTTGAAGTTGTTTTTTGTTAATTTTTTCAGACAAATGCGAACTTCTATGAAGAAACTGCGCCCACACCATTGATGGTAAGAATGAAAAAACTACAGTGTTACATAGCTGAAGGTGTTAATTTCAGGAATATATAGTTTGTGGGGGTATTTAGTACGGGGGTGGTTTTGTGGAAAAAAAACTGGAGGACTGTCCGAATTCGGAATTGGCTAAATATTTTCGCTGTCTGAAGCCGTCTGCATTGTCTCACTTTGTGGCTTTTCGCTTCACGTCCGCGTTGTGACCACACATATGGCATACCATTTGATTCAGGACATTTGGGGATGGGATTGGTATTTGGTAACTTTTTTTACATTCCGTGAGGTGTTTGCATGATTTCAACCTTTGATAGTTGTTTTTTGTAATTTTTCAGACAAATGGCGAAATTATATGAACGAACTGCGCCACACCATGATGGTTATTGAATGAACAAACTACAGTGTACATAGCTGAAGGGTGTAGATTTCAGGAAATATATAGTTTGTGGGGTTATTCTAAGTGTACGGGGGTGTTTTGTGGAAAAAAATGCAGATAGTCCGAATTCGGAATTGGTAAATATTTTCGCTTTTCTGAGCCATCGTGCATTGTCTCACTTTGTGGCTTTTCGCTTCACGTCCGCTGTGTGTAACCACACATATGGCATACCGTTATTCAGGACTGGGGAGATGATATTTAGTAACTTTTTTTTACATTCCATGAGGTTTGGCATGATTTCTACCTTTGAAGTTGTTTTTTGTTAATTTTTCAGGACAAATGCGACCTTCTATGAGAACTGCGCCCACACCATTGATTGTATGAATGAACAAATACAGTGTTACATAGCTGAAGGTGTGGTAGATTTCAGGAATATATAGTTTGTGGGGTGGTTATTTCTAAGTTAGGGGGTGTGTGTTTTGTGGAAAAAACTGCAGACTGTCCGAATCGGGAATTGGCTAAAATATTTTCGCTGTTTTGAGCCATCGTGCATGTCTCACTTTGTGGCTTTTCGCTTCCACGTCCGCGTGTGTAACCTGCATATGGCATACCGTTTGATTCAGGACATTTGGGGAGATTGATATTTAGTAACTTTTTTTTACATTCCATGAGGTTTTGGCATGATTTCTACCTTTTGAAGTTGTGTTGTTCATTTTTCGACAAATGCGAACTTCTACGAAGAACTGCGCCCACACCAATGATGTTATGAATGAAAAAAAAACTACGTGTACATAGCTGAAGGTTGTGGATTTCAGGGATAATAGTTTGTGGGGGTTATTTCTAAGTTACGGGGTGTTTTTGTGGGAAAAAACTGCAGGCTGTCCGAATTCAGGAATTGGCTTAAAATTGTCGCTGTTCTGAGCCATCGTGCATTGTCTCACTTTGTGGGCTTTTCACTTCCACGTCCGCGTGTTGTAACCACACATATGGCATACTGTTTGATTCAGGAAATTGGGGAGATTGATATTAGTAACTTTTTTACATTCCCTGGGGTTTGGCATGATTTCTACCTTTGAAAGTGTTCTTTGTTAATTTTTTTTCAGAAAATCTGCCGAAAGTGCGAACTTTACGAAGGCTGCCACCTATTACATTGATGGTATGAATGAAAAATATACAGCGCTATGGTTCTGAAGGTGTCTACATTCCAAAAATATATAGTTTCTGGGGGGTATTTCAAGCTACAGGGGTGTTTAGTTGTAAAAAAACTGCAGAAATGTCAAATATAGAGATGGCTACATTTTTTTACTGTCACTGCCATTTGGCATTAGTCCACTTGGGTTATTGGTAGCCATGTCTCTGGGTACACCCATGAATGTGGCAACCGTTTTATTCGGGGGGATTAGGCTTTCATATTTGAGATGCGTTTGTTGGAACATTCCTCCACCAGTTTTTAGCTGAAATTCGCATTGATTTCGTCTCTGATTTTACAGTTGAGGAAAAAAGGAAAATGTGAGAAAATAACTTACAATTGGACGAAGAGTTGCGTCCGGGTATCTGCTTTTGATCGAAACTTACTCACTCATAAATCCTGCGGGTGTGTGTTTCTAAAAATACTTGTGGGGTATTATAGTTAATTTGGTAGATTTTCTATGTTAACTCGTCAGTAGTGGTTACATTACAATCACTGTGGGGATATAAGTTAATTTGGTAGATATTCTATGTAACTGTCAGTAGTGGTTATACATTACAATCTACTTGGGGGATATTATAGTTAATTTGGTAGATATTCTATGATAACGTCAGTAGTGGTTATACATTACAATCTCAATTGTGGGGATATTATAGTTAATTTGGTAGATATTCTAGATAACTGTCAGTAGTGGTTATACATTACAATCTCACTTGTGGGGTTTTTAGTTAATTTGGTAGATATTCATGTTAACTGTCAGTAGTGGTTATACATTACAATCTCCAGTGGGGAATATTATAGTTAATTTGGTAGATATTCTATGATACTGTCCAGTAGTGGTTATACATTACAATCTCAATTGGGGGATATTATAGTTAATTTGGTAGATATTCTATGTTAACTGTCAGTAGTGGTTATACATTACAAGTCTATATTTGGTTTAGATATTCTATGAAACGTCAGTAGTGGTTTATACATACAATCTCACTTGTGGGGATATTATAGTTAATTTTGGTAGTAATTCTATGTTAACTGTCAGTAGTGGTTATACATTACCATCTCACTTGTGGGGATATTTATAGTTAATTTGGTAGATATTCTATGATAACTGTCAGTAGTGGTTATACATTACAATCTCACTTGTGGGGATATATTAGTTAATTTGGTAGATATTCTGATAACTGTCAGTAGTGGTTATACATTACAATCTCACTTGTGGGGATATTATAGTTAATTTGTGTAGATATTCTATTGATAACTGTCAGTAGTGGTTATACATTACAATCTCACTTGTGGGGTATTATAGTTAATTTGGTAGATATTCTATGTAACTGTCAGTAGTGGTTATACATTACAATCTCACTTGTGGGGATATTATAGTTAATTTGGTAGATATTCTATGTAACTGTCAGTAGTGGTTATACATTACAATCTCACTTGTGGGGATATTTTAGTTATATTTGGTAGATATTCTATGTTACTGTCAGTAGTGGTTATACATTACAATCTCACTTGTGGGGATATTATAGTTAATTTGGTAGATATTCTGATAACGTCAGTAGTGGGTATACATACAATCTCACTTGTGGGGATATTATAGTTAATTTGGTAGATATTCTATGATAAATGTCAGTAGTGGTTATACATTACAATCTCACTTGTGGGATATTATAGTTATTTGGTAGATATTCTATATAACTGTCAGTATAGTGTTAAATTACAATCTCACGTGTGGGATATTATAGTTAATTTGGTAGATATTCTATGATAACTGTCAGTAGTGGTTATACATTACAATCTCACTTGTGGGGATTATAGTTAATTTGGTAGATATTCTATGATAACCTCAGTAGTGGTTTATAATTACAATCTCACTTGTGGGGATATTATAGTTAATTGGTAGATATTCTATTAACGTCATAGTTTTGAGTTATTCATTACAATCTACTTTGGGGATATTATAGTTAATTTGGTAGATATTCTATGTAACGTTCAGTAGTGGTTATACATTACAATCTCACTTGTGGGGATATTATAGTAATTTGGTAGATATTCTATGTTAACCGTCAGTAGTGGTTATACATTACAATCTCACTTGTGGGGATATTATAGTTAATTTGGTGATATTCTATGTAAACTGTCAGTAGTGGTTATACATTACAATCTCACTTGTGGGGATATTATAGTTAATTTGGTAGATATTCTATGTTAACTGTCAGTAGTGGTTATACATTACAATCTCACTTGTGGGGATATTATAGTTAATTTGGTAGATATTCTATGATAACCGTCAGTAGTGGTATACATTACAATCTCACTTGTGGGATATTATAGTTATTTGGTAGATATTCTATGTTAACTGTCAGTAGTGGTTTACATTACAATCTCACTTGGGGGGATATTATAGTTAATTTGGTAGATATTCTATGATACTGTCAGTAGTGGTTATACATTACAATCTCACTTGTGGGGATATTATAGTTAATTGGTAGATATTCTATTGAAACTGTCAGTAGTGGTTATACATTACAATCTCACTTGTGGGGATATTATAGTTAATTTTGGTAGATATTCTATGATAAACTGTCGTAGTGGTTATACATTACAATCTCACTTGTGGGGATATTTTAGTTAATTGGTAGATATTCTATGATAACTGTCAGTAGTGGTTATACATTACATCTCACTTGTGGGGATATTATAGTTAATTGGTAGATATCTATGATAACTGTCAGTAGTAGTGGTTATACATTACAATTCACCTGTGGGGATATTAGTTAATTTGTGTAGATATTCTATGATAACTGTCAGTAGTGGATATACATTACAATCTCACTGTGGGGATATTATAGTTAATTTGGTAGTATTCTATGATAACTGTCAGTAGTGGATAACATTACAATCTCACTTGTGGGGATTAGTTAATTTGGTAGATATTCTCTGTGTAACTGTCAGTAGTGGGATACTTACAATCTCACTGTGGGGATATATAGTTAATTTGTAGATATTCTATGTTAACTGTCAGTAGTGGTTATACATTACAATTCACCTGTGGGGATATTATAGTTAATGTGTAGATATTCTATGTAACTGTCAGTAGTTGTTATACATTACAATCTCACTTGTGGGGATATTATAGTTAATTTGGTAGATTCTATGATAACCGTGATAGTGGTTATACATACAATCTCAGTGGGGATATTAGAAATTTGGTAGAATTCTATGATAACTGTCAGTAGTGGTTATACATTACAATCTCACTTGTGGGGATATTATAGATAATTTGGTAGATATTCTATGATAACTGTCAGTAGTGGTTATACATTACAATCTCACTTGTGGGGATATTATAGTAATTTGGTAGATATTATGATAACTGTCAGTAGTGGTATACATTACAATCTCACTTGTGGGATATTATAGTTAATTTGGTAGTAGATTTCTATGTTAACTGTCAGTAGTGGGTATACATTACAATCTCACTTGTGGGATATTATAGTTAATTGTTGTAGATATTCTATGTAACTGTCAGTAGTGGTTATACATTACAATCTCACTTGTGGGGATATTATAGTTAATTTGGTAGAATTCTATGATAACTGTCCGTAGTGGTATACATTACAATCTCACTTGTGGGGATATTATAGTAATTTGGTAGATATTCTATGATAACTGTCAGTAGTGGTTATACATTACAATCCACTTGTGGGGATATTATAGTTAATTTGGTAGATTTCTATGATAACTGTCAGTAGTGGTTATACAATACAATCTCAATTGTGGTGGATATTATAGTAATTTGGTAGATATTCTATGATAAACCGTCAGTAGTGGTTATACATTACAATCTCACTTGTGGGGATATTATAGTTAATTTGGTAGATATTCTATGATAACCGTCAGTAGTGGTATACATTACAATCTCACTTGTGGGGTATTATAGTTAATTGTAGAATCTATGGTAACCGTCAGTAGTGGTTATACATTACAATCTCACTTGTGGGGATATTATGTAATTTGTAGATATTCTATGATAACCGTCAGTAGTGGTTATAACATTACAATCTCACTTGTGGGATATAAGTAATTTGGTAGATATTCTATGATAACGTCAGTAGTGGTATACATTACAATCTCACTTGTGGGGAATTATAGTTAATTTGGTAGATATTCTATGATAACCGTCAGTAGTGGTTATACATTACAATTACTTGTGGGGATTATAGTTAATTTGGTAGATTTTCTATGATAACCGTCAGTAGGGTTAACATTACAATCTCACTGTGGGGATATTATAGTTAATTTGGTAGATATTCTATGTAACGTCAGTAGTGGTTATACATTACAACTCATTGTGGGGAATTATAGTTAATTTGGTAGATATTCTATGAAACATGTCGGTAGTGGTTATACATTACAATCTCACTTGTGGGGATATTATAGTTAATTGGTAGATATTCTATGATAACTGTCGGTAGGGGTTATACATTACAATCCACTTGTGGGAATTATAGTTAATTGGTAGATATTCTATGATAACTGTCGTAGTGGTTATACATACAATCTCACTTGTGGGGATATTATAGTTAATTTGGGAGATATTCTATGATAACCGTCAGGAGTGGTTATACATTACAATTCAATGTGGGGGATATTATAGTTAATTGGTGTTAGATATTCTAGATAACCGTCAGTAGTGGTTATACATTACAATCTCACTTGTGGGGATATTATGTTAATTTGGTAGATATTCTATGATAACTGGCAGTAGTGGTTATACATAACAGTCTCACTTGTGGGGATATTATAGTTAATTGGTAGATATTCTATGATAACTGTCAGTAGTGGTTATACATTACAATCTCACTTGTGGGGATATTATAGTTAATTTGGTAGATATTCTATGTAAACTGTCAGTAGTGGTTTACATTACAATCTCACGTGGGGATATTATAGTTAATTGGTAGATATTCTATGATAACCGTCAGTAGTGGTTATACATTACAATCTCACTTGTGGGGATATTATAGTTAATTTGGTAGATATTCTATTGATAACCGTCAGTAGTGGTTATACATTACAATCTCACTTGTGGGGATATTATAGATAATTTGGTAGATATTATGTTAACGTCAGTAGTGGTTTACATTACAATCTCACTTGTGGGGATATTTAGTTAATTTGTAGATTCTATGATAACTGTCAGTAGTGGTTATACATCTAGATTCACTTGTGGGGATATTATAGTTATTTGGTAGTATCTATGATAACTGGCAGTAGTGGTTATACATTACGATCTCACTTGTGGGGATATTATAGTTAAATTGGTAGATATTTCTATGATAACGTCAGTAGTGGTTATACATTACGATCTCACTTGTGGGGATATTATAGTTAATTTGGTAGATATTCTATGATAACTGTCAGTAGTGGTTATACATTACATCTCACTTGTGGGGATATATAGTTAATTTGGGTAGATATTCTATGATAACTGTCAGTAGTGGTGTATACATTACGATCTCACTTGTGGGGATATTATAGTTAATTTGGTAGATATTCTATGATAACTGTCAGTAGTGGTTACATTACAATCTCACTTGTGGGGATATTATAGTTAATTTGGTAGATATTCTATGATAACTGTCAGTAGTGTGTTATACATTACAATCTCACTTGTGGGGATATTATAGTTAATTTGGTAGATATTCTATGTAACCGTCAGTAGTGGTATACATTACATCTCACTTGTGGGGATAATAGTTAATTTGGTAGATATTCTATGTTAACCGTCAGTAGTGGTTATACATTACAATATCACTTGTGGGGATATTATAGTTAATTTGTGAGATATTCTATGATACCGTCAGTAGTGGTTATACATTACAATCTCACTTGTGGGTATTATAGTAATTTGGTTAGATATTCTATGATAACTGTCAGTAGTGGTTATACATTACAATCTCACTGTGTGGATATTATAGTTAATTTGGTAGATATCTATGATAACCGTCAGTAGTGGTTATACATTACAATCTCACTTGTGGGGATATTATAGTTAATTTGGTAGATATTCTATGATAACCGTCAGTAGTGGTTATACATTACAATCTCACTTGTGGGGATATTATAGTTAATTTGGTAGATATTCTATGTTAACCGTCAGTAGTGGTTATACATTACAATCTCATTGTGGGGATATTATAGTTAATTTGGTAGATATTCTATGATAACTGTCAGTAGGTAGTGGTTATACATTACAATCTCACTTGTGGGTATTATAGTTAATTTGGTAGATATTCTATGATAACTGTCAGTAGTGGTTATACATTACAATCTCACTTGTGGGGATATTATAGTTAATTTGGTAGATATTCTATGTTAACTGTCAGTAGTGGTTATACATTACAATCTCACTTGTGGGGATATTATAGTTAATTTGGTAGTATTCATGATAACGTCAGTAGTGGTTATACATTACAGTCTCACTTGTGGGGATATTATAGTTAATTTGGTAGATATTCTATGATAACCGTCAGTAGTGGTTATACATTACAATCTCACTTGTGGGGATATTATAGTTAATTTGGTAGATATTCTATGTTAACCGTCAGTAGTGGTTATACATTACAATCTCACTTGTGGGGATATTATAGTTATTTGGTAGATATTCTATGTTAACTGTCAGTAGTGGTTATACATTACAATCTCACTTGTGGGTGGGATATTATAGTTAATTGGTAGATATTCTATGATAACTGTCAGTAGTGGTTATACATTACAATCTCACTTGTGGGGATATTATAGTTAATTTGGTAGATATTCTATGTTAACTGTCAGTAGTGGTTATACATTACAATCTCACTTGTGGGGATATTATAGTTAATTTGGTAGATATTCTAGGTTAACTGTCAGTAGTGGTTATACATTACAATCTCACTTGGGGATATTATAGTTAATTTGGTAGATATTCTATGATAACTGTCAGTAGTGGTTATACATTACAATCTCACTTGTGGGGATATTATAGTTAATTTGGTGGTAGTATTCTATGTAACTGTCAGTAGTGGTTATACATTACAATCTCACTTGTGGGGATTATAGTTAATTTGGTAGATATTCTATGATTAACTGTCAGTATGGTTTATACAACAATCTCACTTGTGGGGATATTATAGTTAATTGGTAGATTTTCTATGATAACTGTCAGTAGTGGTTATACATTACAATCTCACTTGTGGGGATATATAGTTAATTTGGTAGATATTCTATGATAAACTGTCAGTAGTGGTTATACAGTACAATTCACTTGTGGGGATATTATAGTTAATTTGGTAGATATTCTATGATAACTGTCAGTAGTGGTTATACATTACAATCTTCACTGTGGGGATATTATAGTTTTTGGTAGATATTCTATGATAACTGTCAGTAGTGGGTTTATACATTACAATCTCACTTGTGGGGATATTATAGTTAATTTGGTAGATATTCTATGTTAACTGTCAGTAGTGGTTAACATTACATCTCACTTGTGGGGATATTATAGTTAATTTGGTTAGATATTCTATGATAACTGTCAGTAGTGGTTATACATTACAATCTCACTTGTGGGGGATATTATAGTTAATTGGTAGATATTCTATGATAACTGTCAGTAGTGGTTATACATTACAATCTCACTTGTGGGGATATTATAGTTAATTTGGTAGATATTCTATGTTAACTGTCGTAGTGGTTATACATTACAATCTCACTTGTGGGGATATTATAGTTAATTTGGTAGATATTCTATGATAACTGTCAGTAGTGGTTATACATTACAATCTCACTTGTGGGGATATTATAGTTAATTTGGTAGATATTCTATGATAAACCGTCGTAGTGGTTATACATTACAATCTCACTTGTGGGGATATTATAGAAATTGGTAGATATTCTATGATAACCGTCAGTAGTGGTTATACATTACAATCTCACTTGTGGGGATATTATAGTTAATTTGGTAGATATTCTATGATAACTGCAGTAGTGGTTTATACATTACAATCTCACTTGTGTGGATATTATAGTTAATTTGGTAGATATTCTATGATAACTGTCAGTAGTGGTTATACATTACAATCTCACTTGTGGGGATATTATAGTTATTTGGTAGATATTCTATGATAACCGTCAGTAGTGGTTATACATACAATCTCACTTGTGGGGATATTATAGTTAATTTGGTAGATATTCTATGATAACTGTCAGTAGTGGTTATTATTACAATCTCACTTGTGGGGGATATTTAGTTAATTTGGTAGATATTCTATGATAATGTCAGTAGTGGTTACATTACAATCTCACTTGTGGGGATTTATTTAGATTGGTAGATATTCTTGATAACTGTCAGTAGTGGTTATACATTACAATCTCACTTGTGGGGATATTATAGTTAATTTGGTAGATATTCTATGGTAACTGTCAGTAGTGGTTATACATTACAATCTCACTGTGGGGGGATATTATAGTTAATTTGGTAGATATTCTATGATAACTGTCAGTAGTGGTGTATACATTACAATCTCACTTGTGGGGATATTATAGTTAATTTGGTAGATATTCTATGATAACCTGTCAGTAGTGGTTATACATACATCTCACTTGTGGGGATATTATAGTTAATTTGGTAGATATTCTATGAAACCGTCAGTAGTGGTTTACATTACAATCTCACTTGTGGGGATTTATAGATAATTTGGTAGATTTCTATGATAACCGTCAGTAGTGGTTATACATTACAATCTCACTGTGGGGATATTATAGTTAATTTGGTAGATATTCTATGATAACTGTCAGTAGTGGTTATACATTACAATCTCACCTGTGGGGATATTATAGTTAATTTGGTAGATATTCTATGTAACTGTCAGTAGTGGTTATACATTACAATCTCACTTGTGGGGATATTATAGTTAATTTGGTAGATATCTATGATTAACTGTCAGTAGTGGTTATACATTACAATCTCACTTGTGGGGATATTATAGTTAATTTGGTAGATATTCTATGATAACTGTCAGTAGTGGGTATACATTACAATCTCACTTGTGGGGATATTATAGTTAATTTGGTAGAATTCTATGATAACTGTCAGTAGTGGTTATACATTACAATCTCACTTGTGGGGATATTATAGTAATTTGGTAGATATTCTATGTTAACTGTCAGTAGTGGTTATACAATTACAATCTCACTTGTGGGGATATTATAGTAATTTGGTAGATATTCTATGATAACTGTCAGTAGTGGTTATAAATTACAATCTCATTGTGGGGATATTATAGTTAATTTGGTAGATATTCTATGTAACTGTCAGTAGTGGTTATACATTACAATCTCACTTGTGGGGATATATAGTTAATTTGGAGATATTCTATGATAACTGTCAGTAGTGGTTATACATTTCAATCTACTTGTGGGGATATTATAGTAATTTGGTAGATATTCTATGATAACTGTCAGTAGTGTGTTATACATTACAATCTCACTTGTGGGGATATTATAGTTAATTTGGTAGATATTCTATGATAACTGTCAGTAGTGGTTATACATTACAATCTCACTTGTGGGGATATTATAGTTAATTTGGTAGATATTCTATGTATAAACTGTCAGTAGTGGTATACATTACAATCACTTGTGGGTATTATAGTTATTTGGTAGATATTCTATGATAACTGTCAGTAGTGGTTATACATTACAATCTCACTTGTGGGGGATATTATAGTTAATTTGGTAGATATTCTATGATAACTGTCAGTAGTGGTTATACATTACAATCTCACTTGTGGGGATATTATAGTTAATTTGGTAGATATTCTATGATAACTGTCAGTGGTGTTATACATTACAATCCACTTGTGTGGATATTATAGTAATTTGGTAGATATTCTATGATAACTGTCAGTAGTGGTTATACATTACAATCTCACTTGTGGGGGATATATAGTTAATTTGGTAGATATTCTATGTTAACTGTCAGTAGTGGTTTACATTACATCTCACTTGTGGGGATATTATAGTAATTGGTAGATTCTATGATAACTGTCAGTAGTGGTTTACATTACAATCTACTTGTGGGGATATTATAGTTTATTTGGTAGATATTCTATGTTAACTGTCAGTAGTGGTTATACATTACAATCTCACTTGTGGGGATATTATAGTTAATTTGGTAGATATTCTATGTTAACTGTCAGTAGTGGTTATACATTACAATCTCACTTGTGGGGATATTATAGTTAATTTGGTAGATATTCTATGATAACCGTCAGTAGTGGTTATACATTACAATCTCACTTGTGGGGATATTATAGTTAATTTGGTAGATATTCTATGATAACCCGTCGTAGTGGTTAACATTACAATCTCACTTGTGGGGTATATTTAGATAATTTGGTAGATATTCTATGATAACCGTCAGTAGTGGTTTTATACATTACAATCTCACTTGTGGGATATTAAGATAATTGGTAGATATTCTATGATAACGTCAGTAGTGGTTATACATTACAATCTCACTTGGTGGATATTATAGTTAATTTGGTAGATATTCTATGATAACCGTCAGTAGTGGTTATAACTTACAATTCACTTGTGGGGTATTATAGTTAATTTGGTAGATATTCTATGATAACGTCAGTAGTGGTTATACATTACAATCTCACTTGTGGGGATATTATAGTTAATTTGGGAGATATTCTATGATAAACCGTCAGTAGTGGTTATACTATTACAATCTCACTTGTGGGGATATTATAGTTAATTTGGTTAGATATCTATGATAACTGTCAGTAGTGGTTTAACATTACAATCTCACTTGTGGGGATATATTTTAGTTTGGTAGATATTCTATGATAACTGTCAGTAGTGGTTATACATTACAATCTCACTTGTGTGGGATATTATAGTAATTTGGTAGATATTCTATGATAACTGTCAGTAGTGGTTAACATTACAATCTCACTTGTGGGGATATTATAGTTAATTTTGGTAGATATTCTATGATAACTGTCAGTAGTGGTTATACATTACAATCTCACTTGTGGGGATATTATAGTTAATTTGGTAGATATTCTATGAAACTGTCAGTAGTGGTTATACATTACAATCTCACTTGTGGGGATATTATAGTATTTGGT
The DNA here is from genome assembly GCA_019447015.1 of Hymenochirus boettgeri. Lineage (NCBI taxonomy): Eukaryota > Metazoa > Chordata > Amphibia > Anura > Pipidae > Hymenochirus > Hymenochirus boettgeri. The sequence goes on from JAACNH010001222.1 coordinate 54,200, forward strand.
AGATATTCTATGATAACTGTCAGTAGTGGTATACATTACATTCACTTGTGGGGATATTATAGTTAATTTGGTAGATATTCTATGATAACCGTCAGTAGTGGTATACATTACAATCTCACTTGTGGGGATATTATAGATAATTGGTAGATATTCTATGATAACCGTCCGGTAGTGGTTTATACATTACAATCTCACTTGTGGGGATATTAAGTTAATTTGGTAGTATTCTATGTTAACCGTCAGTAGTGGTTATACATTACAATCTCACTTGTGGGGGATTTATAGTAATTTGGTAGATATTCTATGATAACTGTCAGTAGTGGTTATACATTACAATCTCACTTGTGGGGATATTATAGTTAATTTGGTAGATATTCTATGATAACGTCAGTAGTGGTTATACATTACAATCTCACTTGGGGGATATTATAGTTAATTTGGTAGATATTCTATTGTTAACTGTCAGTAGTGGTTATACATTACAATCTCACTTGTGGGGATATATAGAATTGGTAGATATTCTATGATAACTGTCAGTAGTGGTTATACATTACAATCTCACTTGTGGGGATATTATAGTTAATTTGGTAGATATTCTATGATAACTGTCAGTAGTGGTTATACATTACAATCTCACTTGTGGGGATATTATAGTTAATTTGGTAGATATTCTATGTTAACTGTATCTGACATTGCACCTGTAACGGTGAGTATCTGACATTGCACCTGTAACGGTGAGTATCTGACATTGCACAGACTGGTTGGTCCAATTTCAACCAAATTTGGTATGCATATACTCCTTTACCAGTAAAAGATTAACAAAATATTTTTTTTAGGGTGGGGGTGAATGGGGGGATAGAATTTTTAACTCCTGCACACTAACGGCTGGACCGATTTTTACCAAAAATTCAGGGTGTGTGCGGGGACTGGCTGAGGTGTAAGGAGAAGTGTTTGGAGGGTGGACAGAGAGGAATAGTGGGGGGTATTAGGGGCAGACGGGGAGGGGTGGTGGGGGTTATTTTCACCAAAATTTCGTAGTTCAATAAAAAATATAATATTAAATTAAAGTTAATGAGTGTTGTATTATCGTAAAGCTTATTGAATTGTCTTTCTTTAATATATCAAGTGCCGAGTGATTACAGCAATCTTGATACATTATTGCTTTCTTACTAAAAACGTTATTTCAATACATCTCCGCTGCGAAGCGCGGGTATTTTGCTAGTCAGTTATAAGAGTCAGGTATCATTCATCAGTTATCAGAGTCAGGTATCATTCATCAGTTATTAGAGTCAGGTATCATTCATCAGTTATTAGAGTCAGGTATCATTCATCAGTTATTAGAGTCAGGTATCATTCATCAGTTATCAGTCAGGTGTCATTCATCATGTATCAGAGTCAGGTATCATTCATCATGTATCAGAGTCGTGTATCATTCATCATGGATCAGAGTCATGTATCATTCATCAGGTATCAGAGTCAGCTATCGGTCATCATGTTTCAAAGTCAGGCATCAGAGTCAGGCATCATTCATCAGGTATCAGAGTCAGGTATCATTCATCAGGTATCAGAGTTAGGTATCATTCATCAGGTATCATTCATCAGGCATCATTCATCAATGATATCTGATGGCTGATAACTGATTCCTGACTTTGATACATGATGAATGATACCTGAATTTGATAACTGACTTTGATGCCTGATGAATGATACCTGACTCTGATACCTAATGAATGATGTGTGACTCTGATACCTGATTAATGATACTTGATGAATGATACCCGATGAATGATACATAATGAATAATGAATAACACTGATAGCTGACTTTGATACCTGATGAATGATACATGAAACCTGAAACATGAGAAATGACACAAAGATGTTTTTTTCTGTACATTTTAGGACATGTGCTGACCGTTACATCCAATAGAGGGTGCTTATTTCTAGCTTTAATTTTAGTTTTTTTTAAAACATTCGCTTGAAAAGCTAAATTACTGTTCTTTCTATTTTTTTTTATCTTTGACTTCTTTTATTTAATCATTTTTTTTTTTTTTTTTATCATTGATCAAAAAAATTTTTTGACTATAGTTTAAGTTTATACCCTTTAAGTATGCTGCCACAAAAATGGAAGGGTCAGTAGGTGTGTGTACCTGGGTAAGATTGGGCGTAAAAAAAACAACCCTTTTTTGATTATTGATCAAAATTTGTTTTTTGACTATAGTTACACTTTAAGTATGGCTGCCACAGAAATGGATGGTTATGTCAGTAGGTGTGTGTACCTGGGTAAGATTGGGGGTTAAAAAACACACTTTTTTGATTATTGATTAAAATTTGTTTTTTGACCATAGTTACCCTTTAAGTATGGCTGCCACAGAAATGTATGGGTAGATCTGTAGGTGTGTGTACCTGTATCAGGTTAGGGGTTAAAAAAACAGACTTTTTAAATGATTAGTCAATTTATTTTTTGCCTATAGTTACCCTTTAAGTATGGCTTCCATGGGAATGGAAAGGTAGGTCAGTAGGTGTATGTACCTGGGTCTGGTTGAGGGGGTATGTCTTTTTTGTGTTTACAACCATAAAACTATTTTTTATTGAGGATAAATCTAATTTTGTTTTTTTGACTTTAGTTACCCTTTAAATATGGCTGCCACAGTAATGGCTAAGTAGATTAGTAGGTGTGTGTACCTGGGTCTGGTTGAGGGGTATGTCTTTTTTGTGTTTACAACCATAAAACTATCTTTTATTGAGGATAAATCTAAATTTGTTTTTTTACTTTAGTTACCCTTTAAATATGGCTGCCACAGTAATGGATAGTAGATTAGTAGGTGTGTGTACCTGGGTCTGGTTGAGGGTAGTTCTTTTTTGTGTTTACAACCATAAAACTATCTTTTATTGAGAATAAATCTAAATTAGATTAGGTAATTAGTTAGGTAATGGAAAGGTAAGTCAGTAGGTGGGTGTACTGGTCTGTGTGGGGGGTTGGGGGTATCACCGTTTGGTATGACCATGAAAAAAACTGTTTTGAAATATCACCATTTGAGGATTGTTACCATTATAGTCATTGGAAAAAATGTCCAGAAATATCAATAACGCTGTCGCGGATTCCTTAGCTAAGGTAATAGCACACTTCTCCTATATGCCCCGCACGTCTGTACCGAATTTCATGTGTTAGCTCAGAAAACTGTGGGAGGAGATACGGTCCAAAAAGCGGAAGAATAAAACGGAAAAAATGATATAGAAAGAACCGTAATTTGGCTCTTCAAACCAAATTAAAAAAGAAATAAAAAATAAAGCTAGAAATAAGCACCATCTAGTGCTAAAATGTACAGAAAAAAACATCTGTGTCATTCCTCATGTTTCAGGTATCAGACTCAGGTATCATTCCTCAGGTATCATTCCTCAGGTATCACTCCTCAGGTATCACTCCTTAGGTATCATTCCTCACGTATCACTCCTCAGGTATGATTCCTCAGATTGATTTTACTGCTGTTACATCCAATAGATGGCGCTATTTCTAGCTTTATTTTCTTCTATTAAAATAGACTATACCAATGTGCAATCTGTACCACTATAAAATCAGTTCAAATAGGTCCACACTAATTAAGCCTTTATACTGACCAATTGACATTCTGTAAATATATATTTCTATTATTTACACAGGTAGAAAGAGGCAGACAGTGCTCCTTTTATGTCACCCCCCCCCCCCCACCCAACAGGAAACCCCCCCCCCCCCCCCTATGTATTTTTAAATAGTCTGGTCCATTCTTAGTGTATTTGCAATCAACTTTAGTTCTCAAAATTAATGGTCCAAATTGGATTATTCAAAGGTAAAGAACCGCTGCTTGTAAAATGAAGTCTTTAGACATTAGATCTAATGTCTGCCTCCTGTATGGCCATGATACCTGATAATGATATCCGATACACAATATTAATAAACGACACCTGACACAATAACTACACCTACCTGACACATGACAACCGATACCAGATAAACAACACCTGACACCCGATACATGACATCTAATGAATGATACCTGATGAATGATACCCGACTCTGATAACCGACTCTGATACCTGATAAATGATACCTGACTTCGATAAACGATGAATGATACCTGACTCTGATACCTGACTCTGATGAATGATGCCTGACTCTGATACCCGATGAATGATACCTGACTCTGATACCCGATGAATGATACCTGACTCTGATACCCGATGAATGATACCCTGAAGAAGCCACAGCGCTAGGTTGCGCAGTTGGTGAAACGCGCGTAGGTTGTTCAGAAATGGAGTCAGATGATGGCGTCCATGCGGCAGTTGGATTAGCGACCAGAGGAAGGAAGATTTCCAAGGAGTATATTTACCAGTCCAAATCGGGTGAAGAGTGTGGTCCGTCCCGTTAGGGGTCCTGGCTTCTCACGTAAGTCCCAAAAATGGTACATTCTAATATGGTTAGGTCTTTTCGTTGAGGATTAACAGATATTGAACCTTGTTACTTCTTTACTATATAGTCATAGTTTGACTTATAATCATCAGTCGTCCACTGCATGCTTGGTGCTGGATTTAGGGACTTTTTGGTTTCTGGGGACGCCTGATAACCAGTTTTTAGGAATCATGTATATGTATATTTAGAAGGTATAAGTTGTTTTGTAATCATTGCTAAGTTTAGTACATTTATTATGTACCAGGGGTAATTATATAACACTTGGACGCCATTAAACGTGTTTTGTTATTTTTTGACCTTTATTGTCAGTGCCTTCTTTCTGTGGGGTCTTTTTCAAGGGGCCACTTTGGGCCTTTATTTTGTATACCCGATGAATGATACCTGACATCGATAAACGATGAATGATACCTGACTGATACCCGATGAATGATGCCTGACTTTGATACCCAATGAATGATACCTAACTTTGATAACTGATGAATGATAACTGATGAACAATATCTGATAAATGATAAACGATGAATGATACCCGATGAATGATACCCAACTCTAATAACTGACTTTGACTCCAATAGACGATGAATGATACCTGACTCCAATAGACGATGAATGATACCTGACTCCAATAGACAATGAATGATACACAATGAATGATACCTGATACATGAAACCTGAAACACGAGGAATGACACAAAGATGTATTTTTCTATACCAATGAATATATATATTTACAGAATGTCAATTAATTGGTCAGTAAAAAGGCTTAAATAAAAACAGACACAGGTACACCCAGCTACTGACCTACCTTTCCATTCCTATGGAAGCAATACCTAAAGGCTAACTATAGTCAATAATAGATCAATAATCAAAAAAGTGTGTTTTTTTAAATAAAAGAAGACAAAGATAAAGAAATAGAAAATACAGTAATTTACATAGTAACATAGTAACATAGTAATTAAGGTTGAATAAAGACATACGTCCATCAAGTCCAACCTATTCACTATTTTATTTTTTTTTTTTAACCCTACCTAACAGTTGATCCAGAGGAAGGCAAAAAACCCTGGCTAAAAAAGGAGGGAAAAATTCCTTCCGGCAATCGGAAAGTATCCCTGGATCAACCAGATCTATATTCATTGGTACCAGTAATTCTCAATATTATTTAGTTTTAGAAACTTATCCAGGCCTTTTTTAAAGCTATTTAATGAACTTGCCATTACCACCTCTGCTGGAAGACAGTTCCACAGTTTCACCGTTCTCACTGTAAAGAAACCTCTCCTAACCTGAAGATGAATTTAGATTTTCAAGTGAAAGAAATTAAAAAAAAAAATAAAGTAAGAAATAAAGCTGGAAATAAGCACCCTCTATTGCATGTAAAAGTCTGCACATGTCCTAAAATGTACAGAAAAAAACATCTTTGTGTCATTCCTCATGTTTCAGGTTTCATGTATCATTCATCAGGTATCAAAGTCAGCTATCAGTGTTATTCATTATCCATTAGGTATCATTCATCGGGTATCATTCATCAGGTATCATTCATCAGGTATCAGAGTCACACATCATTCATTAGGTATCAGAGTCAGGTATCATTCATCAGGCATCAAAGACAGTTATCAAATTCAGGTATTATTCATCATGTATCAGAGTCAGGAATCAGTTATCAGCCATCAGATATCATTGATAAATGATACCTGACTCTGATGCCTGACTCTGATGCCTGACTCTGATGCCTGACTCTGATGTCTGACTTTGAAACCTGATGACTGATAGCTGACTCTGATACCTGATGAATGATGCCTGACTCTGATACTTGACTTTGGTACCTGATGAACGATACCTGACTCTGATAACTGATGAATGATACCTGACTCTGATAACTGATGAATGATACCTGACTCTGATAACTGATGAATGATACCTGACTCTGATACATGAAACTTGAAACTTGAGGAATGACACAAAGATGTGTTTTTCTGTACATTTAGGGACATGTGCAGACTTTTACATGCAATAGATGATGCTTATTTTCAGCTTTATTATTATACATATATATATATATATATATATATATTTTTTTTTTTTTTTGGCTTGGAAAGCTAAATTACGATTCTTTCTATTTTAGCTAGCTAAGGAATCGGTGGAAGCGTTACTGCATTATCGGCAAATATCAGGATATTTTTTTCCCATGAAGGGTACAATCTTCTAATATGGATATTTCGAGGTTTAAGGGATAGGCCAAACTAGCGCGTTTTTCGCGCGTTTGCGCACGCGTTTATTGCGCCTGCAATCAGTAGGCAAATCTGAGTCTGTTGAACATTCATTTAATGTTTTATTTAGGCACAGTTTGGTCATGTTTTTCTTTGTACGGTTTATTAAAGTTGTGAAATAGTTTGGATGATGATGAAGAATTCTGTGAATATATTCTCATTGTTATGTATTTGTCAGCCCTTCTCTAGAGCATTCAAGATACTTTCTGGATTTCCGATTCGCTATTGAACAAGCCAATAACAATTCAGCTCTGTTACCCAACCTAACTTTGGGATACCATATCTCCGATTCCTGTTCAGATGTAAGAGCAGCTTTAATAAGTGTGTTCAATATATTATCCGGTACCAGGGAACCAATTCCTAATTATTCCTGTGTGGGAAATAGAAACATTGCTGGATTTATTGGGGATAACGACTCAGAGACAACAATCCCCATAGCCCAGATACTGAGTCTGTACGGATATTCCCAGGTAAGGAAATTAACCTAACATATAATTCATGATACAGGATCAAGTGTCTCAATATAGATATGTAAGTATGGACACGAAGGAAGGTGGTTTCGTGAATTAGAATATTGTTCCTGTCATTCCTTTAACATATACAAGATTTAATCTAAAAATTGGCTGAAAATGTTTTCCCTGTGATGTTCTTTTGGAAAGAAATTCTTCACTTCTGGGTGAAGAATATCACTCATTTATACCCTTCATATTATTACAGTCCCTGCTATAAGGACTAGGATTCTCTATAGTGTATACAGAGTGAATATTCCTCATTTATACCCTTCATATTATTACAGTCCCTGCTATAAGGACTAGGATTCTCTATAGTGTATACAGAGTGAATATTCCTCATTTATACCCTTCATATTATTACAGTCCCATATATATATATATATATATATATATATATATATATATATATATATAGTAACCTTACAGACCCTACCTTTTACTGTGATCTTGCTGGCCTCCCTCCTATAGTGTATTCACATTTTTAGCTCCACCCATCAAGATTTGGAAATCATCAACACTCTGTTGTTTAGAGAATACTGTGGCCTTGTGATGCACACGTGTGACTTCAATGCTTGTGAGCTTCCCGTGACATTGCCGCGAGTGTGCGCCCCTTTGATGTCATTGTGCCGCGCTGTACAGTGGAGGAGGGAGGCCAGCAAGATCACAGTAAATGGTAAGGTCTGTAAGGTTACTATATTTGAAAAAAAAAAAACACCTTATATTTAAAGGCAAACCTATACAATAAGCCTAACTTGTTATTACAGTGTACATGCCCTTTAAACAAGGGTCATTTTGGGGGTGTAGTGTCCTTTTCATATAAAACAAAAGAACAAAATTAAATAACTGGCCAAACCAAACTCCTACATCTACTATTAGACAGAAATCAGATATTTAATCATTCATTAAGTAAAGTTAATTTTACAGTTAAGTGCACAGGTTATAATAACACGAGGTTCAAATGATTAGGTTATGCTCTCTATATATATTAGTTCAGTTATATGTTAGTACAATAGTTTGTTTCTGGATGTAAATAAAGTACCCAAAAGACAATCCAGTTCATTCATTAAGAAATGTTACCAGTACCTAACTAGTTACTACATTAAAAACATTTATAAGTTTATTTAAAGGGCATTCCCATCCCTCAAACTAAAATTTAACCCACTACTGGCCCCACTGTTTAGTTTTAAAAAAATCCATACCATACACCTCTGATCCTTATGGTTCTTCTGCAATGTCTGAAGTCCAGGAAGCTGAAGAGTATGAGCGGTTTTCCTGTTAAAAATGTTTCTGCCTCCTCCTTGTCCACTGAGAGGACAGTGGCATACACATGGGAGCTCTTTCCCACCCTCCTGATCCCTCCATGGCTGCCCTTCACCTAGCATTAAAAGCATTTTCTGTAGTGTAGGGCACCCCTGCCCTTCCCCATCCACCGTGTCAGATTATTAAGCAGAACTCTACTTACTGACCTTCTCTCCTGGGCCCTCTCCATTGACTGCAGCCATGTCTGTGATTGGCTGCTTCTCAGCCAATCACATCTGCGGAAGCCGGTCTGGCCCGTTTGCTAGTTCTCAGGGAGGCAGATCAGTGCACCGCATCAGTGAGGTGCTGCAAATAGCATTATGAATCTTTTTTTTAAAAATCTGACATGGCGGTTGGAGTGGGCAGGGATGCCCTATATTATATAAAATGTTTTCCTGCAGGGTGGAGATTACCATTAATAAGAGGGGCAAATATTTTCTCACACAATTAATTAACTGCAACCAGTCAGATCATTTTTTTTACTGGTCTATTACAATTAGAAAACATTTTGATAACATGTGATAGGTTGCTGCAGATTAACAGCCTGAGTAACATTTTGTACCTCATATTAAATAAGCTCCTGCAGTATATGCAGTCTTGCATGTTTGCAACTTGAAGTAAACCAGTCATTTCATTGCGTGTAGAACAATACCACCATTTAGAAGGTAAGTATAATGTGGTATAAAGTGTTTCTTATTAAGTATTATTTATTTATAGTGGGTGTGACATTAAAAAGCCTCACATTGCTAATGATATATTTGATTAAAATAATATTAATAAGGATTTGCAAACAAAATTTGATAGGCTAATAAAAAGCATAAATGTGCAAAGCAGGCAATATTTACAGTATATATCAACAAACTACTGTAAGAATAAAAAATTGGTTTACATGGTTAAGGATTAACCATGTGGTTACATTTAAAGGACATGTCCACCCCACCAACTTAAATATTCCCTTCTGTTGAGCTAACTGTGTAGTGTTGAAAGATCCCTACCTTTCTCATCTGCTCCATATGGTTGTTCTACAGGACCTGATGAAAGTCCAGAAAAATAAAGAGTAGGAGCCTCACTGTGTAATCCGTATCTGTCTTTTCCTGCTCCTCTGAGAGATTTGTAGCATGTGCAGTGGAGCTCCCATCCCTCCAGATCCCTTTTAGTACAGTATTGCGTCTCAGCCAAAAAAAATCACCCCAACCCTAGACGCTAAGTTTAAATCCCCTAAATTGGCTCCTAAGTGTATTTACCCGCTCTCGTTTCCTACTGCTTATTAATTTTTTTGGGGGGGGAGATACCCTTTACCAATTTTCAGAAGAATTGGAGATAGGCATCCAAACCTTAAAACTTGTTTTAAGGTTTAACTTGTGTTTTATTGATGATACAGATTAAAACATACTTATGTGCCCGACTAATAGGAGAGTATAGAAAGGAGAAAGAAGCACTTGATAAAGTGGTGAATAGCACAAAATGCATTGAGTGCCAAGCTCCTATTCTTCTGAATATATGTATATGCTGGCCTGTGTGAGAACCTGAGTGCAGAGTGTGAGTTGAATGTGAGCTCCCCGTTTGCTAATTGAAGGTGTGTGAACATACAGTTTTATAAGATTTAGCACCACTTAGGGTCATATTTATAAAGGTTCGTTAAACTTTTTGCCTTCTTTAACGCAGCCTAATTTAGACTTTTCACTTTTATAAAGCAGTGATAAAGCTTTTCGCCATAAATCGCTGCGGTAACCGCTCAAGCATATTTATAAAATGGCGAAAAGTGTATTTTTGCGTTAAGTTCAGCCATTCCAATTCGCCAAGTCTGAGTGGCCATTTATTTAGCCTGCCAATGGGTTCATGGAGGTGTCAGTACAATGTGGAGTGTTTCTCAATACTAATAAGTACCCAGGGGGTATTAGACTATTTTCCAGTATTTACTGTAATACGATCTGAGATTTCGCTTTTTAAGGTTAATTTTTTGCCTTTTAAAGATCTTTTTTTTTTTTAAGTTTCCTATTTTTTTATTTACCAATAAAGTTAAATGGGGGTCTGAGGGACATATTTATAAAGGGGCATTATTTTTGCTTTTTCCCCACCAGACTTTACCACAATTTTTTAAACTTTCAACTTTTCCTTTCATCAAAGTTATGAAAAAGGGGAATTTTCATCAAAAGTGAAAATTATCTAGCAAAATGTAGCACTAATAATGCTGAAAAAGCTCAGCACATATGATGGTAAATAGGTAATACTCCCTGGTGGTTTTTCAAAGTAGTATTAAATTGGTTAATACACACTGAGCACCTATCTTTGTTATTTAAAAATAGACTAACACATGTGGTGTTTTTTTCAGCCAAAGATATAAAAAGTATAAAACTCAAAAGGTGAATTTTCTCTATTTTATTAATAGGACACATTTTTTAGTATTGCTTATTTTCAGCAAACTGCAGCTAATTATCAAACCAGTTCCATTAATATGGGAACATACCATAGTGCTGTGTAAGAAATAGTCATGTTAATGGAACATTCCAGTAAGTAATGATGTTTGGCGAAAATTCTGGTAAAACTGCAAAAAATGCAACAAAAGGGAGAAAAGGGTCAAAAAGGCGAAGATTCACCTATCTAGAAATGGGTTTAAATAAAAAAAGTGACAAAAATAGCTCTGGAATTACACTAGAAAGCAATGTCTCTTTTCACAGTGATACCACACTTAACGCAAATGAATAAGGCGAAAACTATCGCCACATATCACCTCAGCAATACTTTTCCGCAAAATCAAAAACGAGCATTTTTATAAATAAGGCAAAAATAGCGCTATTTGTCATTGCGATGTCCTGCGATAGCGAAATGGTGAAAATAGCAATCATTTATAAATATGCCCCTTAGTTTAACCTTTTTTTTGCATTGGTTGTTGGAGTCCTTGAGGATTACCACTTGGTAGCACTGCCTATAACAGGAAGCTCAACCTCCTTGCTCAGATGTTGAAGAATCTAAGCTTTTGCCTTGCTGCTTTTTTTTTGTATTGACATTTGGCTATTTCATAGATCCATGTGCACTTCTTTGCACTTAAATCAGTTGGTTAAAAGAATAAGAAGAAAAGTGCTAATTATTGTGCTAATATATTAAAATATGGAAATATTATCCAGTATATTGAATAAAATACAGACCTCTTAGGTCCTGTTTGTGCAATGGATTCCAGTTGACAAAAACATTTGCATGATGTATGCATATAATAGCTTAGGGTAATAATAGCTTAGCGTTTCTCAATATGCGGACGCTGACTAGATTTGTTTTTAAAGTGTATTAAAGCCACTTCACAGGTAATATAATGTAGCTTGTGAACTCTTTTGGAGGAATTATCAAAGGCTCTGTTTTAATTCTGTTTAATGTTCTAGCTTGTTTGCTTTTGGGAGGCATTTGCATTCAATACAGTAAATATGGATGAAATAAATCCAATAAACTGGAGAAAAGTGTGTCTAAGGTGTGTGCGTGTACTGATGCATCAAGTACATTTAGATACAGGACAGAACTGAAAACTGGGCACATTTAGCCACTGGGGCTACTCATGCATGGGTTTAGTTTTACAGCAGATGAGAAGAATTCCATACCCGTTTTTGAAATAAAGCCTTATTATTTCTTTACAAAGTTGTTCACTTTTAGTGCTTATCTTAGCATATTAAGCACCCTTTGCTCTGTTGACATTTGGTGCTTATTTGGAATCAAACTTGTGAGTATGATTTAAAGGGGAACTAAAGTCTTCAGACAATGTCCCTATAGACAGAGGCCATTCACAAAGATAAAAGGCTGTGTCTCACCTCTCCCTTTGCTTGGTTCATAAGAAACAAGTAAATTTGTCTGGCACAATCTATTTCTCATAAATCCATGCTGAATACTACTAATAAGATCAGTTTTGGAGACAGTCAAGGATATGATCCCGTAACAAAGTTTCCAGCACCTTCCCTACCACTGATGTTAAGCTTACAGGTTCCTTACAAGGCTAGGAATGACTACCTTTTTTGAATATCGGTAATACATTGGCTTATTTCCAATCCAATGGCACATCAGAAAAAAGTGAATCTGAAAAGATAAGAAACATTGTTCTAGATAAAACTAGATTTAAGGTTCAAACTTATGTGCGATCGCGGGTGCCGACCCGCGACGCATTGTGTGTACGAACAGCCATTTTCGGCCAAGTATGGGCACTTTATCGCCGAAATAGCCGCTCGTTTGGAGCTTCACCCGGTAGAACGGGCCAATAAAGTGCACATACACGGGCCGACTATCGCCCAAAAAAGCCGTTCGTACAGATCGTGCGATCACGGGTGCCAACCCTCGATGTGTGTACGAACCTTAACCTCTCTTAAGATCCAAGGATGTCTTTCAACTGGTCCTGGGGCTTTATTTATATTAAATTAATCTATTTTTCTCTGTACCATATCCTCTGGCAACTAGAGTGAGTTTTCCTCATTTATACCCTTCATATTTTTACAGTCCCTGCTATAAGGACTAGGATTCTCTATAGTGACTACAGAGAGGGGGAAAAGCGGTTAAGCACATTAGCCTTTCTGGCATCATCTATAACCATCTCAGCCCCATTATTTAATGGTCCCACATTCTTAATGCTCATCTTTTTTACTACTGATATACGTAAAAACATTTTTGGGTTGAACTTGCTTTGCCCTGCCATCCACATTTCATTTTCTATTTTAGCTAGTTTCACTGCTTTCTTGCACTCCTTATTACAGTTTTTATACTCCCTGTAAGCCTGTTCTGTTCCCTCTGAATTCAAAATTTTAAAAGCCTTTTCCTTTTTTTCCATTTCCCTTTTTACCTGAGCATTAAGCCAGGCAGGAGTGGTCCTACTTTTTTTACTCTTATTCCCTAAAGGTATAAATTTAGAAATGTAAGAGTTTAATATCCTTTTAAAAGATAGGAACAAATCCCCACAGTTTATGAGCAGGAGTGATTCCTTTAACAACATAAAATTAGTTAAATGTTTTTGTTAACCCAGTGCACTTTTTTTTTTTGCAACCTATGTTAAATGACACTACTGTATATCATGATCACTATCATTATTATTATTGTGGCTTTATATAGCGCCAACATCTTCTGTAGCACTTCACAATTACATGTTTTCACATCAGGCCCTGCCCCTTTATTTGACACATACAACCTATAAGTATGTCTTTATGATTGTGGGGGAAACCGGAGTGCCCGGAGGAAACCCACACAAGTACAGAAAAGACCATACAAACTCAGGGCTTAAGTGCTGCAAGGCATCAGTATTAACCACTAAGCCACCGTGCTGCCCACATTTCCACTATTCCCTTAGCTTCGCATTACCTTCATCTTCAAAATGAGCTCAGGGTTATTAGATATCACCAGATCCAACAAAGCATCCTGTCTAGTAGTAACTTCTTCTATCTATGAAAAAAAATGCTCATATTTAAGAACTTGATACCTTTTGAGGTGCTGGCAGTTCCCTTACTCCAATCAATGCCAGGGTAATTGAAAACCCCCATAACCAGAACATGTCCCATACCAGCAGCCTTCGCCTACTGCATATGGAGATTCATTTCCACCTCCTCACTGGCATTTGGCGGCTTATAACATACACCAACAATAAAAATACCCACCTTCTTGCTTCTTGTAACGGCTCCACCCATATTGTTTCTGCCTTATCGTTTATACCCCCATCTATTTCATCATTTTAATTTGGCTTAAATTCTTGTTTAACATACGTGCATACTTCCCCTCCTTTCTTATTAACTCTGTCATGTCTAAATATGGAGTATTCTTCAATAGTTACTGTCCAGTCATGTGAATCATTTAGCCATGTTTCTGCTATACGGATCACAACATACCTTTCCTTTAAAGCTATTAGTTCTAGTTCCCCAATTTTTCCAGCCAGATTTCATGCATTTGTAAACATACATTTAAGATTATCAATTAATTTACTTCCATACTAGGGCGTACAAGCCTTCTTTTCTTCTATGCTCCCCCCTCCCCCATCTCCTCCCTCCATTATCTTATTAGTCCCCTGATTTTTGTTCTACCCTCTATCTACCCTTGTTTAATCTGATGTACCCTCCCCCCATACCTGGTTTAAAAAACAGCCCCCTAGCCATTCTTTCCCCCAAAACAGCTGCACCATCATCATTGAGGTACAGTCCATCTCTACTAAAGAGCCTGTAGCCAACAGAAAAGTCAGCCTAGTTTTCTAAAAAACCAAACTCCATCTCCTTACACCATCCTCTCAGCCATGCATTAATACTCCTAAGCTTCCGTTGCCTCCCTGGTGTAGCACATGGCTGCAGTAGTATTTCTGAAAACATTGCTCTTGAGGTGCTTACTTTTAACTTGGCTCTTTACTCTCAGAAATCATTTTTAAGGAACTCACCTCCCCCTCTAACTTTGTAATTGGCAGACAACACACCTATCTACTTTTCTAATAATGGAGTCCTCTACCACCTGCCTTCCTTCCTAGACCCCAGTACTCCCTCCCTTGTATTAGAGATGGCAGTCCCCTGGGTGCTCAAGGAAATGGCCCGCTCCATACATGCTACTTCTGAGCTGTCATCCACCACATCTTCACATAAAATGTCAAATCTGTTGGGATCAACTAGCTGTGAAGAAGCAACCCTACCCTTCCATCCCCTACTTCCCCTGGTGACCCTTACAAAACTATATTTCTTCACCACCTTATCTGCCCCATTCCCACCCTCCTGTTTACTGGCTCCTGCCAGTACCTGCATTTCCCCCAGGTTTGCCAAGACCTGCAATGCTGTAGGTTTAACCTTTAAATTCTGGACCTCAGATTACAAATGGGCAACTCACTCACATCTGACACATACAAAGGGCCCTTGATGTGGCTGTTCCAAGATCCCTTACATGCAATACACAACAACAGAAACAGCAATACACAACAACAGAAACAGCAATCAAGTTCTAAATGCATTTGTTTCCTAACACACCCCTTAAAAACAGACAAACCCCTTTTAAACAAAATAACCCATTTAAAAGGAAATCGCTCAGAGCTCAGAATCATTCAGCAAGCAGAACTTATATGTGAGGTTCATGTATTCCTTTTCATTTCATACAAAAAGAAAAGTAATCTTTTCAGTTTTTCTCTTAGCTATCAAGGATGTAAGAATATTAATATTTCATTAAAAAATAAAAGTATGGGGAATTTAACCTGCAACCTAATGTACTCTCTCTTGCTAAAATCAAAGCACTTTACCACTTTCCCAATATATAAAAGTCAGTACATGTAGAAACGAGACGAGTAGACGAGATTCAATATTCCAAAGCCACAATTATTACATTTCTGCAATCCTGCAATGCAACACTGGACATACATGCGATTATGTCAGGTATTGCATCATGGAATTGCGGAAAGGTAAGACATGCGACTTTGGTGCATATGCTCACAAGGCTCTTTGAAGACTTTATGGACTGTGAGTTGTACTTGCAAAAACATGGAAGTCTTTTTCAAAATATACTTCTTACATGTATGTAAATGCAATTAACTAGAGAAGAATCTTACAATGCATAGGTGTACTAGGTAGAAAAGCTTTCACATTAGGATTTTAAAAAATTAAGTTTAGGTCTCCTTTATGGTTCCAAGTTTTACTACAAGCTTATACTACATATAAGTAGTATAGTGTTAATTTCCACATAAATTACAGGTTCCTGTGCACACTTATTTAACTGTCTGTTAAATTTATAAAGGGTTATGAGGGCACACAAGTTATGTGCCTTTACTTAAGCACAGTGCACTGACTTGCTACTATGAATTTTCCCTTCAGCAACCAGCAGGTACTTGTATTGTTTCTTAACTTTTAAGATACTTACCTTTGTCTTGCGATGTTCCTGATCAATGTGTAAGTTTGTCCAGGCATCAGAGAATGCTTGAACCTACTGACAATGGGCCTGCATTGAGAACTTCTCATAACACAGGTTAGTGACAAAGTGCGGCCAAAGACTTGGCTACAACAATGGTATTGTATAGGCATTTGTAAATTTACATTCACGGCCATAATTGTATAACCACTATCATAATTTTGCAATTGTATGATCACGGGCGTAAAAATAGAGGCCTTTTTAAATATGGCCCGGTGTGCCTAATGTGAACCATAATCAGATGTAGCTAGTTTTGGCTCATGGGGCATTGACGCAAGTGGGGGACAAATCAGTAGGCCAGCCTTCAGTGATATAATGCTAATGTCAGTGGGATTTTTGCAGATATTGGATGATGTAATTTCTTTACACAACTTTATACACTCCTGTCTTTACAATAAACAATGCTAGCTAATGCGACCCCTGCACACAGCACATTCTTCGCCTTTAAAGCGTGATGTGTCATACTAAAAAAAAACTGCACACTCACAATATGGAAATATTTAATATGGATGTAATATTAGGCTACTGTGGGTTTTGCAATGATTGTGCAAGTGCCTGAAATTTATTTATTACTAATTACTTAATTTATCCTTTAATACAAATGTTGGCAAGCTTGTTACTTGTTCATATGTGCTCATTTTCAAAGGCAACTATGGACTTTAGTTTATATTTTAGTTTTTGCATATCTTGTGGCAAACATGTAGAGATAAAGACAGGTTATGTTTACCGTGTCAACAGTTAGAAAATTGGCCACATTTAATGAACGTTAATGAACAAACTACATGTCACTGTCCCCTCTAATTAAATAAATAAACTCTGTCACTGTAAACCAGGTTTTTATGTAAAGGAAAAAACAGTTTCAGAGAACACTGGGATTATTTCATTTAATGAATGCACGGACCTACATCAAATAAAGTACATGTTCATTTTTAGGTGACGAGGTTCCAGTGGGAAAAGTTCCATGGTTTGTCCCCACCCTTTAAACCTCTGAGTCCCACTGGTATTATTTTAAACAAGTGTCCCAGGTCACTGTGACCTGTCAATCTGTTAAACAACATTATGTGATGTCGCCAAGTGGTCTGAAAAGTTAACTTTAAGTTTGGACACACATAAATGCAAAACGATGTTGGCAAGGACTTGCCATTTCATTTTACTAAAGGAGCTATAAAACATTTTTTAATAAAGCTATTTCATACATTTTAAAGTAAAGCCTGCCAGTGAACCTATTAACTAGGTATAGCTAATAAATAATATTGTTTATAAAACTATTGTTAAATATTTGTAGTGTGAGCTGAAGATTTTGCATCTTGTTGTTACTTATATAATTGAATGTGATGTGTTTCATGAAGAGAGACAAATAGAATTATTTACATGTATTTAAACTTCCACTGGTTCTTTCAAACAGCTCATCGTGCATATCTTTACGTGTGATCAGCTGTTTAAAACCATCTGATCACAGATCTTTGTTAGCAAAGGTTTTACACTGCCTGCACCATGTCACAATTTTTTTACTATGCGGAGCGCAAATCGATGCAATACATCTTGTGCCGGTTTTTGCGCTAGTTTTTTGTGCGACAATTAACGCCTCTTCAAAATCTTTAAAATCCGTGCAAAAGGTCGCCACTTATCGCTAGCGTTTTTGCAATGTTTTAAAGGTCGCAAAGTGGTTAATACATTGCGTAAACAAGTGAACGTAGGTTGCGATAACGAAATATATTGCATCTCCCCCAGTATGAGTAGAGATGCTAGTATTACATTGAAATACACTGTTAAAAGTATTTATAATTATGTATGTTCTGAGGAGGTGCAGCCTACAGAACATGAAAATGTGCTATCCATTGTATGGAGTCACATTGTCAGTTGTTAACACTGCTAATGCCCCAGGGGTAATGCAAAGGGACCCATGAACAGCAATGTAATCTACAGAGGAGTGGATGTATTTATCTCCACCTCTGACCTGGCAGCTTTGACAGTTTCAATGTAGGCAAGTTGAATAGCCATACTACTAAAAAGACTAGCAATTATAATAGGTCAGTGTAATATATGACCTATTCACTGCCTTTGGGTTTCCCAGCCTTATCCCCCAAACCACAGATAGTGGTAATATTGCTTTGTTTCATATCTGTTTTATAGAAAGACAAAACACTAAAATGTGAACGAAAAGCTAAAAATTAAGGTGGGTATCAGGGAAGCAATAAAACAGGGATCAGGACCTAAAACCTGGACCCACAAAATTGGCACTAGCAACCTTTGAGATAATAAAAATGATAGGCCCAGAAAAAATGAAATAGTCAATTTCAGTTTAGTAAATATGAATAAATCTCAAAAAGTGCTTGTTTAAAATCATTACAATATGGCATGAGATTCTACCAGTAATATAAGTCTCAAATGAGCTGGCAAAAGTCTTACAGTGTCTATGGATATAGCAAAACACACAAGTTTAGCAGGGATCAGCTTACACAGCTAACAGTGTGTGATAAGAGATCCATAGCCTTAAGGCTGTCAGTTAATGTAGTTCTTGTAGTAGAGGCTCCTTTATGCTCCTCTTTAATGGGATGTATAATAAGCTCACTGTGGGATTGTTCACACAGAAGACACGTAACAGAAAACATGGACATCTTTTAAGATCTGAAGAAAACCAGTTTCATTTCAAGATGAAGGAAGGATTAATATTTTTTTCTATTTCAAAATATCAAACCAGAAGTGTAGAAAGGTAGAGAATAAACAAAATTCAGTTACAGAAGTCTTTGTAGTTTCCATTTCAGTAGTCATATTTCGGTAGTAAAAAGGAGAACAATATTTTCTATTGTAATTTTATTATAAGTATTATCAATAACTAGCAAAACATAAGAATTTCTTCAGCATTTAACATCCAGTGCTGTATTCTATTATTTCTTAAAATATATTCAGCTTATTTAAAACTTACCATTGAAAAATCGAATATTAGATAAATTGAAAATTCAATTTAAAAAACCGTGTTCAAAAATTACAGCAAAACCTTTTTGAAAATCCAAAATTTTAAAAATTCCAATTCAGTTGGGTTCAAAACGAATTTACAGTACTTCGATAGGCTTCGTTGAACCATTTTTGGAAGGATACTCAGTTTGGTTCAGCTCCTCTAGTTCCACATATTCAATTCTATGAAAACAGAATATTTTTTTCTATACTTTACTTTCAATACTAATGCTGGAAACTACAGCGGATTACAGAGGATTGACTCTGGTTGGGCGTGAGGTTAGAAAATGCAATTAATCATGTCTGTGCCTTCTACTAATTTACACTAAATTTATGGAATTAATTAGGTATTAAGTGTAAACATTAGGACGATTTTATGTACAATCCGACATTTCCATTGATTGGCCAAAAAATTTCAATTTGCCCCATCCTATTGTCCGACATTAGATCATAATATCGAGTGTAATTACGATCGGTAAAGTAGTTTTTTAAGTCGATTGGTAAAATGATTGAAGTGTATTCTGAAGTTCCGATTAAATGTAAATGTAATGTAACCTCACAATAGTCAACATTCGACATTAATCACAAAACAAATTGAATGTCGAACAATATGTATGGTACATTTACATAAAATTAACATTGTACATCTGTCAAAGTATAGGTCAGTTTAAGATCGTAATTACGATCGTAATAGTGTATGGCCACCTTAACAGACTGTAAAGTTAATGGGGAGCAGCAGTAAAAATTAAAAAAACAAACTGTTTTTTAAGGCTGTACACAGCCCAAAGAAAAAATTTAAAAAAGAAAAACCTTATGTATTATAAGAAATAATACACCCCTTACCATTATAATATAAGGATATAAAGTCATCTTGGGAGTTCTCTACCCTGTATAAAAACACAAGGCCGATGTACCTTTATACAGTTATGGTTCTCCTCTGCGAATTTATATCCTTATATTGCACTGTAAAGGGCGTATTAAATGGATATGTGAATGGATAGCAACAGTGGAATATATTTTTATAAAACCTCTCAGCTACATAAAAATATATACCACTGATGCTCCTATTTTTGTGTCCAAAGACACAAAAGCCAGAGAGCAGTGCTAACAGCGATTTATTCAGGAGATCCAACATGACAAGTTTAAAACCAGTGTGGTCTTTCAGCTGAGGAAAGACCACACTGGTCTGAAACATGTCATGCTGGATCTCCTGAATAAATCGCTGTTAGCACTGCTCTCTGGCTCCTATTCAGTATCCAGAGCCTTACCCCTCCTAAAAAAAACAGCACTTACCTGCTTAAAAAGCGCAGAGATTCGATTCCTTAACTTCATTAGCAGAGAATCAATTTCAGAATTTCCACATCATTAAAGCAGAGCCCAGCATTTACAGTCAGCCGTTCAGTAAGAGGACACAGCACACACAACTCTTTAATGAATCATAGAACTGGAACCTCTACAACTCTGGTCAGATACCTCCTCCTTTTTTCCCCCTTTCTTACGTTTTTTTTCCCCCTTTCTTTCCTAACTTTATGTATTATAAGAAATAATACACCCCTTAACATTCCAATATATAGATATTACATCAACTCTGAGTTCCCTACCCTGTATAAAAGAACTTGGCCTGCTGACTCATGCTTTTATATGGTCAGGAAACTCCTTGTTGCCGTAATATCCTTATATTACACTGTAAGGGGCACATTATTCCTTATAGAATAAGAGTATAATATTAGAAAGACTAGATATTAAACATAGCTGTTTTATCGTCATTTTTGAGTCCAATATATTAGTAGTTTTACAAAAGAGGATTTGGGACATCTACAATAAATTAGATATCTGTAAAGGCCAAATATAGGCTTGTTATACATAGACTTATTGGACCTTTGTGGATTATGGGTCCAATAAATAATAGGGGCAGCTTGATCATATTTAGTAAGATTTAGGTCATTCAGTCTGTCCTACGATTTACTTGCCTGTTCTATAAGCTCTATGTCCTTAGATAAAGAGGATCATATCTATTTGAAGGAATCTGAACCAGTAAAATTTCAAATAGGTACAATATCATTGGCAACCAAGCCATATTAATCTCTGAAATTCTTCCATACTTTGACAAAGAATGGTTCTTTACGGCAAGAGCGATACAACTGGAGCTGTCTTTCAAAAAATGCTAAACTAGTGCAGGGATGTCGAACTTGCGTCTATCCAGATGTTTATAAATTACATTCCCTGGCTGCAGAATGCTGGGAGTTGTAGTTTTCAAACATCCGGAGGGCTGCATGTTTGACATCCCTGTATTAGTAGGTACATTTAACTGATGTTAATAGTTTTGAGTTGATGTAGAGATTCTTCCCAATGGCAGGAGTGAGGATGCCATGATCTTTTTTTTTCATCCACTGGATCTAATTTTAAATCCATCTGAGTTAGTATAAAAATAAGGTTGAACTATAGTAAAACTACTGCAACTACTACTATACGTTTAACTTGTGTTATTCAGCCAGCTTTCATGAAGACATTAATATTTTAAACTATTCCTGTGACAAATAATGTAAAATAAATTCAATTGTTTTATTAGTTACCTTTATTATGGTTCCATATTCAGTTACAGCATATTTACAAGGTAGAGCAACTTTTTCTTCGTGGACCTATCTTGCCTTAAGCCTACTAGGATGTTTTTCTGTTCTAAACTGGCTATTATGTTTAATTATTAAGTTCAAGTACAGGCCACAATGTACAATTGGAAATCATACTTTATATCACTGCAGTGAACCATCTTTTTGTGCTTTCCATACTGAGAATGGCCTTGTAGTTAATAAGATTAGAAACGTCTTTTTAATTTAGCTGTGCTGTCAGGTATTGGGGATGTTTTTATCTGCAAAATTGTTGCCAGGCACCATGTTTACTGCTGATAAAAAATACTCCTGGTACCACTTCAATTGCTTAATAGAAACACAGGAGATTATGGGCAACAACTTAATTTAAAGGGCAAATTCACAAATTTAAAATAATCTAAGCAGTTGGAAATTTATAATTATTTATTTACTTTGCTAAGTCTAAAGGTGCCCATACACTACTCTCTAGACAAATGTCTACTCTATCTAAGAACCACCTAGCCCTTTCTTTTTTGCAATCAACTTGAGATCCCAAAACGAATGGGCGAAATGGCATTATCTCCAGATAGGAATCACTGCTTGTAAAATGTGGTCTATAGATAGATAGATTCAAGATAGTTTAAACGTTTGTGTATGGACAAAAGCTTTATCTATCTAATGTTTTCCCTGGGTATGGCCAGCTTTACTACTCTGTCTAAGGATGCAGGAATATTCAGCTGGGTTTGCGGAACAGAGCTAAGTGATGTCAGTCAAAGCTTCAACAATGAAATTGGGTTAACAATGGGATAACTAAACTAACAAATAATTCATACAGGCCAGTAATTTTGTTGGGCAGTGCATATTAGTACGAGTCTAGGCCAGTAATTTACATGGAAATGTAACAAGAGCCGATAACGGCTCTCAGTGCATAGCGAATGGGGTTTTCCCATTCTAAAGCTTTAACGCCAGCTATCTGCTGGTGTTAAAGTTTCTGTCTTAAAGAAACACAGTTCGCGACACCACCGCAACCACTGTTAGTTATGTCTTAAAGTCATGTTAACCCTTGGTACATGGATTAACGTGACTTTTAGATGGAAAAAGACGTTTGTGGCTTTCGGGACATAGTTCTGTTAGTTTCTATTTAGGGTTCAATAATCCTAGTACATATCAGTGATATTTTAAAGGACTACTATGATATTTTAACCTACCCTTTCCCAATAAAAAGTTCCCAGGGAGAGGACCAGTTTTGCATCACCCCCTTTGCAGTGGCATGTTTAGGGGGGACTACGTGTACCTACAAATGCCCCCCTTTGGTTTAGGTCCCACTATGTGTGGTGCATTTTGTGTGCGATTTTGGATTCGCAATGTAAATGAAAAAATAATGGAAATTGCGAGCATCAAAAGGCTAAAGCTCTATGTTGATCCTCAACCTGTAAAATTAATTCCACATCGCATTGTAAAGAAACAACAGGAAATTCAATTTTGAAGGCAAGCAGTTGCCATCCAAGACACACTATAAGGAGTATCCCCTATAGTCAGTTTGTCAGGGTTCGTAGAAACTGCTCTAGTGAATCTGAATTTCTAGTACAATCAAGGTCATTAAAAGAGAGGCTACAGGATAGGGGTTACCCTGACAGACTCCTTGAGTATGCCCTGAAAAGATCTAGTACCCTAGATAGGGAGGCCCTCTTAAAAAGATGTAACAAACATGACATTGGGAATACACAAACAAATAAGAGTCTCTATTTCTCTATGGAATTCAGTATTGAGTTCCATCAAATCTGCAATGTTATTTTGCAGTTATTGATTTGTTAAAAATGTTTGGAATCATGCATGATTTTCGTTCCACTTCTCACGTGTACACCACTTTGTATTGGTCTTTCACATGGAATTCCAATAAAATTGATTCATGTTTGTGGCAGTAATGTGACAAAATGTGGAAAACTTCACGGGGGCCGAATACTTTTGCAAACCACTTTATATGGGGATCCTACTACTGAAGATATCCTTATTGAGTATCTGTTAAAATTTGTTTTAAAAAAAGCTCCTACTCTGGGATCTATTTTATCCCCTTTGAATGTTCCTAAGGCCAATGATCCACTAAGCAGAGGTAATTGGCTAAGTCATTTTGGAACATTCAAATGTGGGAGCTCAAGATGCATAACGTTGGGTAATCACTACAAGCTCTACTTTTGAATCAACAACTACTAGTAGAAGCTACAAGAATAAATGTTATGCTAACTGTAACACCCAATCGGTGATCTATCTGCTTGAGTGTCAGAAATGTAAAATGCAATATGTAGGATACACCACACGTAGTCTGAAATGTAGGATAAGGGAACATATACGGTCTATTCAAAATGACAATGCTATAACTCCTATTGGAAAACATTTTGCGATATGTGCAGCCTCAAAGTGGAGATGTTTAAGTGTAAAAGTTATTGAGAAGGTCTCCTCCCCTTTAAGAGGGTGCGACTTTCTTTTTGGATTTTCCAACTACAAACAAGGCTGCCACAGGGATTAAATTCTCGTTGGGACATTATCCATTTCGTCTGATCTTTGCTTTAAGAAATTATATTGTTATTTTAATTAATGTTTATATACTTTTCAGTACAAATGTTTTTAAACTTTGATGTTTATCTGAGAGGGTTAATGCTTCCCTCTTGTATAAGAGGGAGTGTGACCGTACAGCATCATCCGTGATTAAGGGGGCGTTCCCCCCGAAACACGTTGGATGCTGGGTCCTCTAGTGTTTTTATGATGTGCTTATCGGAATAAAGCTTTTTTTCAAGACCCGGAGGTGCAGCCTATTATTTTTACTGTATGCTGACTAGACAGTGTCTGAGACTGACGGATCTGCAACTGGTCCTTGCTGTGTTGTTATCCCCCCTCTCCCGATCTCTCACTTCGGAGCCAGCTTGGAACAGCTACCGCTTATGTACTGTACTATGTACACAAATATTTGGAATGATTTGATTAATTTCTCATAGCGCTTCCAGAGCGAGCCATGTGATGGGGCTAGCACTTTATTTTTAACTGGCTATTAATCCTATAATTTTGTTAAAGATGAACATTATTTGCTATTGTCTTAGCAAAGGCACAATAAGCATTGCAGCTCCCTCCATACACACTCATTTCATGGTTTTTCAGTATATTATGAAAGATGTGGAAGCCATTATATTTTGATGCAAGAAGGTTTTTTTTATTATCTGTACCAACCAAGAGGCTTTGTTAAATATGTTAAATATAAACTGCTCCCTATCAATATAGTCTTTTTATATGACTAATAAATATTTCATATATTTTTCTAGACAAATTTTAACCAAATGAATTATTTATAAATAGTAGAATTGTATATCTGCCACTGCAACTCCCCATCTCAGCTCACTGACACCAGTAACACTACCTGGTGACTTTTAAAGTGGTTTGATAAAGGCTGATTGATATACAGAAATCAAAATGCAACAAAAGGCAGAAAAGGTGGCAAAAAGGCGAAATTTCACCTATTTATAAATAGCTTTAAATAAAAAATGACAAAAATATCTCTGAAATTTCACCCTCTCTGGTCTGGTAATGGCCGACAGTAGAGAGCAATTTCTCTTTTTGCCGTGATACCACATTTAACGCATTGAATAAGGCCATCACACATCGCCACGGCGATACTTTTCTGTGAAAGTGAAAATTAGCGTTTTTATAAATATGGAGAACATTTGTCACTGTTATTTCCTGCGATAGCAAAATGACTAAAATATTCAGCATTTAAAATATGTATTCCTAATTCTATTCCAGCTCCTTCTTCTGACATCATAGAAAAGTTTAATATCATCAGAGGAAGTCAAAAAATGAATGCTGTTGTTACTGAGTCAGCACCTTGTGGGCTAAAGCTTTGTGCAGATTGTACCATTTTCAGATTCTACCTCCCAGTTATAAACTCATTCCTTGATTAGAAGAACAAAAACAACCCTTCAAAATACGCTCTAATAGTGTATCAGAGTGAATACCTCATTTATACCCTTCTATATTATACAGTCCCTGCTATAAGGACTAGGATTCTCTAAGTGTATACAGAGTAAATATCCCTCATTTATACCCTTCATATTATTACAGTCCCGGCTATAAGGACTAGGATTCTCTATAGTGTATACAGAGTGAATATCCTCATTTATACCCTTCATATTATTACAGTCCCCGTATAAGGACTAGGATTCTCTATAGTGTATACGAGTGAATATTCCCATTTATACCCTTCATATTATTACAGTCCCCGCTATAAGAACTAGGATTCTCTATATGTATACGAGTGAATATTCCTCATTTATAACCTTCATATTATTACAGTCCTGCTATAAGGACTAGGATTCTCTTAGTGTATACAGAGTGAATATTCCTCATTTATACCCTTCATATTATCAGTCCCTGCTAAAGGACTAGGATTCTCTATAGTGTATACAGAGTGAATATCCTCATTTATACCCTTCATATTATACAGTCCCCGCTATAAGGACTAGGATTCTCTATAGTGTAACAGAGTGAATATCCTCATTTATCCCCTTCATATTAACAGTCCCGCTATAAGGACTAGGATTCTCTATAGTGTATACAAGTTAATATTCCCATTTACCCTTCATATATTACGTCCCTGCTATAAGGACTAGGATTCTCTATAGTGAATACAGAGTGAATACCCCTCATTTATACCCTTCATATTATTACAGTCCCTGCTATAAGGAAGGATTCTCTATAGTGTATACAGAGTGAATTTTCTCATTTATACCCTTCATTATCAGTCCCTGCTATAAGACAGGATTCTCTATAGTGAATACAGAGTGAATATTCCTCATTATACCCTTCATATTATTACAGTCCCTGCTATAAGGACTAGGATTCTCTATAGTGTATACAGAGTGAATATCCCTCATTTATACCCTTCATATATTACAGTCCCGCTATAAGGACTGGATTCTCTATAGTGATACAGAGTAAATATTCCTCATTTATACCCTTCATATTATTACAGTCCCTGCTATAAAGACTAGGATTCTCTATAGTGAATACAGAGTGAATATCCTCATTAATACCCTTCATATTTTACAGTCCCTGCTATAAGCCTAGGATTCTCTATAGTGTTACATGAGTGAATATTCCTCATTTAAACCCTTCATATTATTACAGTCCCGCGATAAGGACTAGGATTCTCTATAGTGTACAGAGTGAATATTCCTCATTTCATAACCCTTAAATCCAATCTTTATTATATTATACAGATCAGCTATGGAGCTACTGATGCTTCTCTCAGTGATAGAGACACATTCCCATATTTCTATCGGACAGTACAAAGTGATAAATCCAATCTTTATTATATTATACAGATCAGCTATGGAGCTACTGACCCTTCTCTCAGTGATAGAGACACATTCCCATATTTCTATCAGACAGTACAAAGCGATAAATCCAATCTTTATTAAATTATACAGATCAGTTATGGAGTTACTAACCCTTCTCTCAGTGATAGACACATTCCCATATTTCTATCGGACAGTACAAAGTGATAAATCCAATCTTTATTATATTATACAGATCAGCTATGGAGCTACTGACCCTTCTCTCAGTGATAGAGACATTCCCATATTTCTATCGGACAGTACAAAGTGATAAATCCAATCTTTATGATATTATACAGATCAGCTATGGAGCTTCTGACCCTTCTCTCAGTGATAGAGACACATTCCCATATTTCTATCATGCAGTACAAAGTGATGAATCCAATCTTTATTATATTATACAGATCAGTTATGGAGCTACTGACCCTTCTCTTGGTGATAGAGACACATTCCCATATTTCTATCGGACAGTACAAAGTGATAAATCCAATCTTTTTTATTTTATACAGATCAGTTATGGAGCTACTGATGCTTCT